>JALPQI010030740.1:7500-91383 GCA_025490895.1 Thaumatotibia leucotreta | reverse complement strand
AAAAAATTATAGTTTTATTTATTGACATCATTACAATGAAACAAATCAATTATATATTATATGTATACTCTATGAAAGATCTTGGCGTAATTTTCGACTCTAAACTTACTTTTAACGAGCATATAACTTCACTGGTCTCAAATTGCTACAAAAAATTAGGTTTCATATTCCGTCACGCCAAAGATTTCACCGACCCACAGGTAGTGCAACTATTGTATACTTCATTGATTAGAAGTAAGATTGAATCGGCCTCTACAATTTGGAACCCACACGAAAAATCGTACACCTTGCTCCTAGAAAAGGTCCAGAAAACATTTCTTCGGTTTATGTACAAAAAAATATACGGATACTACCCCTTCTATACCCCACAAAATTCTTACTTGGCATGCTAAACTGCAATTCCCTAGAAATTAGGCGGAATCTCAAATTAATGTATGAAGCGTCTCGAATTTTGAGAGGAGAATCGGATTGCTCAGATTTACTATCAAGGATGTGTACCTTCTATGTTCCTGACAACTACTTGCGTGGTCGCTGCCATCGCCTCCTAGCGGATGAGGCATCCCGCACGATGGCTCACCAGTTTTCTCCAATTGTTCGCTCCCGTATTCTGCTTA
Source organism: Thaumatotibia leucotreta (assembly GCA_025490895.1). Lineage (NCBI taxonomy): Eukaryota > Metazoa > Arthropoda > Insecta > Lepidoptera > Tortricidae > Thaumatotibia > Thaumatotibia leucotreta. The sequence continues at coordinate 90,769 of JALPQI010030740.1, read as the reverse complement.
ATAAATTTTTATTTTTTGCACCAGGCTCTGATTTGTTCGCGGACAACCTTGACAAACTTAAAAAAGAATTCTTGCGTTTTTGTGAAACAGTAACATAAATGTGATATATTTTTAACATAAGCTTCTTGTAGTACTGATCAATTTATTATTGCTTAGTGTTTTTTATCTTACCATCTGTAACGCTTTGGCTTGTCAGCTGTTAGTTGTAGATGTATTAAATAAATAAATAAATAAAAATGTATACTGTATCAATAACGTTTGAAGTATATATTAAACCAAAAAGTATACATAACTGTTGATACTGGGATTTTTCATTTTCAATTCTTGGACATAATATACACAACGTTTCAATTCTGCTAGACGTCATAGTGATTTGATCATATTATCAATTGATCTCTTCAAAAATATGTTAATACCGCACTGTATCAGATGGCCATAAAGTACCCTTAAAATTGTAGCGTGACTTTCATCAGCCTAAAATACATGGTCTGCATTAAAATGTACGGCATTATTTTTTCCTAATTTATCTATTTTAATGTTATTTAAAACAAGGGATAAAATGTAAAAAAACTGCTATATTTCATTAATCTATGATATTTATACTTTTACATTAATTTGCAAAATTTCAGCTTTTGTATTTGTCTATAATTCTTTTTAAAACGGTTTATTTTGAACGGCAATACTATGTAACGATTGTATTTTACAACATCATGTTAAAAAAGAAGTTCCCGTACAGGATCAAATGATTTTACAGCTGTAAAAATCAAGGATACGATGAAATGAAGATTATTATTGATTCGAATTGACATATACATTCAAATGGACTATCATTTTTTGACGGCATTATTTTTAATAGTAATTTTGAGTGCTAGATAATGTTTTGGAACCGAAGCCGTACTTTTTCAAATCACCCCCTGGACTACGGGAAGAGAGGGGATTGCAACCCTCGATTTTTTCCCCTTGTCGCATGATTTTTGTACGGCGTTGCGGAATAATGGATTAGAAGCAGTATTGAAATAGTATGACACAGATGTCGTACAAAATCAAATGGCCAAATTTACCCTGGTGATTGTCGGAAAATAAAAAAAAATCATACTTTGTGGCGCACAATTTTTGTACGGCACTGTGTGTTTTCTTATTATTTTTCATGGATCTATCGGTGGTAAGAATGCCGTACAAAAATATATGACCAAAATGTACTCACTCTACCTGTACTTTTAAATTCTCACCAGGAGTCAGTTGGACAGCTTACAAGTGACGGCATAGTGCTGAATCTTATTATTTTATGCTCTTATAACGTTCTAGATAGGTCACCTGGTGGTTCAAATGGCCCATATTTTTTTCAGCATGGGCACATTCGGATGACCATAATCGCCACGCTGGGCAAGCGGATTGGCGATTGCAGTTTCCTGTTGCAGTTACGATGATGCTGCTGCCCCTCGTCAATGTAAAATAAATAACAGATAGGCTCATTTCAATTCCTTAGTTGACTAAATCTTGTGTGTGGTGTGTCCTAAGCGTCGTATTACGATAACCACGGGAAGAATTGGGGTGGCGATAAACGGGGACTGTAGCCTCAACTAGGCTATAGGCTACTAAAGGATGTCCCAAAAAGAACGCAAGATTTAAATTTAATGAAAAACCATACTTTTTTTAACCATTCCCATTTTTTTTCCCTGACACATAGTACACAGAATAGGATTAAGTATTATAATTGCAAATCGCCCTGCAGCCCTGGCCTCGAAAAACGGTTTTGACCCCATTTTCTGGCCGTTTTCCTTTCATTTTAGTGAATCCCAAATATTGCTATTTAACATAATTGTTTATTTTTTATGGGGTTATTTATAGTCAAAGTTCTATGTCAGCAAGCTTTCGATCGCCCATGATTTGAAGGAGGGGATTCCACACTCCACACTGCAGCAACGAAATTCACCCATGTTTATGCAAATTTCATAGAACTTTATGATTTCTTTGTACTTTATAATTAAATCGAGAAATAAAAAAAAAACAAACAAAAAATAAGTATTTTTCATCGATTTCAAATCTTACGTTATTTTTGGGACACCCTTTAGCTGACTCTACCTACGAAGCTGAAGGTTTCAAAGACCGGCGAGGGTATTTGTTTATCACAAGTATTTGTTTCTTGGTCGTGGCTGTGCGTAACGTATCTACTTATCTATTACTATACAGGGTGTAATCGATAAGTGTTTACCAGTGGCGTGCACTCCAAATAGGCAAATAGGCACCGCCTACCCTAGCAGAACAGCATCTACATAATATGTAGACGAAAAAGTATATTATATATTTTCGTCTTCATTATAATAATTTGTCATGTTTTCTGAAAGAAATCCACATAAATATTTATATTAACGGAGCTCGCGGCGGCAGTGGCGTAGCGTGCCTTGTCGGGGCCCCGTATAAAATTTTTTTGGAGGCCCTTATATGGAGGTAATATAAATTAGAAAGTTTTTATTCTTTTTCCTTCCACACTTTGGGGGGCCCCGTATAATTGATACGGCAGATACGGCAATAGCTACGCCCCTGTCGCGGCGATTTAAATTTGCGCGCGCGCTAGCTAGCCTAGCGCGCGGCTGCCCAAGCCCCATCTGGGGTAAGGCAACGGCGATCGGAGCCTAGAAAAATAAGTAAAAAAAGTTTTAAGTTAAACGGTTTTTATTGCACCAAAAACTAGAAAATAAAAATTTGTTGTAACTAACCGTAGATGTTACTTTTTGTAGATTAGTCACGTGAAACTATTATCACTGTAGTCTTCCCAAGTCGGATGCTGAAAGCCACGTTTAGCCTCTATGTCAGTGGATTAAGCGTATCCAAATCGGAAACTTTTACCAAACTGAAATAAAAACGTGGGACGTACGCAATTGTGATTAAGTCACTATAGTTATTTAAGAACACACATAGAAATCAAGACAGCAATGGAGTAATAAGTTTTGTTCTGGCCTTGATAAAAGTTATTTACCTCTGTAGAAGTGTTCGAACAGATGAATGATTCATTGCAAAATTAAAGCTACAATTACATATTTTGAACTTGTATGTTTCTTCATAATAACGCCCCACGGTTTTATTTTAGTTTGGTAAAAGTTTCCGATTAGGATACGCTTAATCCACTGACATAGAGGCTAAACGTGGCTTTCAGCATCCGACTTGGGAAGACTACAGTGATAATAGTTTCACGTGACTAATCTACAAAAAGTAACATCTACGGTTAGTTACAACAAATTTTTATTTTCTAGTTTTTGGTGCAATAAAAACCGTTTAACTTAAAACTTTTTTTACTTATTTTATTTTAAAGTTTTTAGTGCAACTTATTTTAGATCAAAGGATGTTGTTTGTAATATTCAATATAATTAGGGATGCTAGCGTTTAAGTTTAAAGCTCGCGCTTTAATCACGACACGAACATTTGTGTAAACGTAATGGACAATATTTTATGTGTAACGAGAGGGGAATCGCTGCTGAATAGACATTTTTTGAAATCCGACACTAAAAAATGTCAGCTTGAATGCCCGAAGTGTCTCAACTGGACGTGTTATTCATACAATACCTTAGGTAACAGAGATCTGACAATAAGGAATATATCAATCAATTTGGTTTATTGAGAAAATCAAGTTTGAAGCGAGGCCCGACGGCTCGCCCTACGCGATCAACTCACGCTGTCACTCTATCAGCTGGAGGGCCGAAGGTCCGACGGGTCGCCCTACGCTATGCGATCCACTCACGCTGTCACACTATCAGCTGGAGGGCCGCAGGCCTGACGGCTCGCCCTACGTGGTCCACTCACGCTGTCACTCTATCAGCTGGAGGGCCGCAGGCCCAATGGCTCGCCCTACGCGGTCCACTCACGCTGTCACTCTATCAGCTGGAGGGCCGCAGGCCCGACTGGTCACCATACGCTACGCGATCCACTCACGCTGTCACTCTATCAGCTGGAGGGCCGCAGGCCCGACGGGTCACCCTACGCTACGCGATCCACTCACACTGTCACTCTATCAGCTGGAGGGCCGCAGGCCCGACGGGTTGCCCTACGTTACGCGCTCCACTCACGCTGTCACTCTATTGAGGGCCGTAGGCCCGACGTGTCGCCCTACGCTACGCGATCCACTCACGCCGTTAGTCTATCAGCCGGAGGGCCGCAGGCCCGACATGGCTGGCAGTGCAGTAAATGTGCAGTATTAAATCCGTCTGTATCTTTTCGTCCAATATTCCGCAGGGTTTGAAGACGAAAGTCTTTGATCAGTGTATGTTGCCAGTGATGACCTACGGTACTAAACCGTGCTCGCTTACAATGGGCCTTATAAGAATGCTCAATGTCACCCAAAGGGCAAAGGCTATGCTAGTAGTCTCTCTGCGATATCGGATTAGAAATGAGACCATCCGCAGCAGAACCAAAATAACCGATATAGCTCTTCGAATCGCTAAACTGAAGTTGCAGTGGGCGGGGCTCGTCGCGCGTGGAACCGATGGCCGTTGCGGCGGTAAGTTTTTCGAGTGGTGGTCACGTACTGGAAGGCGCAACGTGGGTAGGCCGCCCACAAGGTGGACTCATGACCTGGTGAAGGTCACTGGATGCGGGTGACACAGGGCCGGTCCTTGTGGCAATCTTTGGGGAGGCCTATATTCACCAGTGAACGTCTTTCGGCTGATATGATGATGATTGTGATAATGAAATTCGTATGTTTCTACCAAATGTCTAAAGCAGTACTTCAAAATTTACAGATCGCTAAACCTAGCGGTTGTGGCAGGCAGTAACACTGGAGTATCAGATCTGAGGAGTTGGACGTTAGTATTAAATTCGCATGTTTCTACTTAATATCTAAAGAACTTCTTTAAAATCAAGAAATCGATAAAAGATAAACCTTGCGGTTATTGTGGGCAGTATTGCAGCATCAGGAGTGAGGAGTTGGAAGTCAAGATCAGGCTGTTAGTATTTGATTATGCCAAACATGCTATACTTTCATTTTCACGTGTCTAACACTCTCGGTTAAGGTAAGCAGTACGTCTGCAGCATCAGGCTTTGAGGGTACAAGGATACAAATATTATAATATTGCATTGTCATGGGGACTTGACACGAGTTCCAAATTTCATTGATTTTGGTGCAGTAGAAGTGGTCGAAAAATCGATCACAAGATTTGAAGCATCGACGACAGTTGATACGCGGCGAAGTTAATAAAAACCGTTTAAAAACACACACACTCACACAGTACGTTTGTGTAGACATGTCCGAGAACATATACATATTTTTGCCCAGTGCACACAATCAAAATAATAGGCTGCGCCTATTAATAGGCAGTAGGCACCATACGCGCGAGAGGGACGGCCAATGTCGGTCTCTCTCTGACTAACCGAGCCTCGAGATGTAATACGACAAATTTTAAGAACTCTCCTACGTTGCGAATTTTACTTGAAGTGAGAAGCATTACATTCTGTCAGGTTTATTTGTTTACAAACAGTCGGTTTTGAATAGTTTTGATTTTTGCGATAGACCCAAAAATTTACTACTTATCAATAAAACTTATATTTTTATCATCATCTAAAGCATAGAACTAGTTTTGTGATCGAAACTTCTAAAGAATGTAAATACTAGCCGTAATCGCTATAGGTAGACGCAGACTATCTATATAAATAATATAATATAGCCTGTTTGTGGCTAGTGGCTGTACTTGCATCAACATACTTTATTTCTTTGGTTTGAGTTGATATCTAGCCTTGTTCAATGCCCCATAACAAATAACAAAATAAACCGGCTGAGAGCATGTCAGGCCATGCTCAGTCTAGGATTCCGAAGTTAGACTGGGCTGATTTTGTTCGTAACAGTTTTATTCTGTCACTCGTCTTTGTCGGCGTTATTAATATTTCTAGCACAAACGGCCAAGGAGTAATGCTGCGGACAGACAGACAGACGGTCATGGCGATACTGTAAGGGTTCCGTTAACTACAGAACCCTAAAAAAATAAAGTTGGATTAAGCCGTATGGCTTCATTCTTTCGCCTAAAAAAACGTGGCTGTCAATGTCATTTTGTACACGAAAAGCGTTCTATTACTTTACTTCTATTCTATTCTATTAGCAAATTTTACGACGATACCACTTAGAGGAAGAAGAAAATAAGGCATCTACATTAAATCAATAATAAATCATATTTCAACTAGGCGTAGGCAATAGAACTTATATTAGAATCTAAAGAAAATAATATAAATATCTGTCGAACTGTTAACCCGCCCTAAAAGTCATAATATATTAATGAATCTGAACGTTCGCGGTGAATCTTGTAATGTCAAGATTGTCTTGTCAATTGTCAAGCAAGTGAAGAAAGGAAGATTGATGGCTGTCAGCTGAGTGTCGTTGCCGGTTTTTCGTTAATTTAAATAATCTTCTTGGTTATTTGCGATAATCCTGCTTATCTGTGTTTTTGGCCAAAATTAATACTTATGTAATTTATTTATTTCATATATTGTTGCTTTTCCAGACTTCGGGTAAGACGTATTATTTAGTTTATACAATAGAAATTTTCATCTAGAAGGGGGGTTGCCCATGGCAACCAAAACAACATCCTCATGAATGAGGATGTTGCTTTAAACCATGGGGAGCGGGGAAAGCCCAGTTTTTTAAATATTAGTTTATCTCAGCATGAACAATTCGAAAAATACCACCTATCTGGGATTTCCTCTTCCACCATGGAGCGTGTTCATATAAATCGGGATAGAGAAAAAAGGAAGGAAATACATGAAAGAGATAAGAATGATAAGAACTTGAATAAGGACAAAGGAGCCAGGTCTAGATCCTCCAGCCCCTCCGACAGATGGTCGGATGTTTCTAATGTGGAATTTAATCAGACCCATTGCTCCACGGATGATAGTCAGTTACCTCCTGGTCAACAATCTCGTAACCAGTCTGTAATAAGTACTCCACCTGCTCATTTAATTCTGGAGTCTCATGAAAATAAAACTCCTTCTCAGACTCCTTCCTCTCCCCATACTCCAATTGGGCGTACCAATTACTCCAACAATGACCAGGGCCCCTTTTTGGTCTATGTTCAAAAAATTGAAATGACACAAGATTCAGGCACTACTCTACATCCTGTGACGTTTGGTCGGTTCTTAGAAAGTAGGAAACGGGAATTCCCTAATATTATAGAGGGATCGGTAAAAAGAATTGGGCGTAACCGAGTTTCACTTAGCTTCCATTCAGCTGCCGATGCCAACCATTTCCTGGAATCTACCACCTTATCCCATAATAAGTTCAAAGCCTCTATCCCTTCCTTTAATGTAACAAGGATGGGTTTGGTGCGAGGAATCCCTGCTGATTGGTCTCCAGAGGATGTTCTTGATAACCTTAAGGTCCCCTTAAATTCGGGCGGTCCTGTCCCCATTAAAATAAGACGACTTAATTTCAAAAAAACTAAACCAGACGGTACATACACGTGGCTTCCTTCGGAAACAGTGATTGTCACTTTTGATGGTCAAATTTTGCCAAAAAGAGTTTTTCTATGTTTGAACTCTTTACCTGTTGAACAGTACAGTTACCCAACCATTCAATGTTTTAAATGCTGTCGTTACGGTCATACCAAGGAAAAATGTAGGTCCCTCCCTAGATGCTTCCGATGCGGAGGTGGTCATCAAGGTGACAATTGCAATGTGGATGGAGAACCTCAGCCATTCTGTTGCAATTGCCCTCGGGGATTGGGAGCAGGTCATTCTGCAAATAGCAAATCTTGTCCTGAATACATCCGCCAAACGAACATTAAAAAAACCATGGCCGATGAAAATATTTCTTATATTGAAGCATCTAATCGTCATGTTAAAGTTAGTCATCAATCATACGCCAACGTGACAGCTTCCACTTCCCATTCTCCTCAGACGTCCTACAAAAAAACTATTTTTCGCCAACCTCGGTCTCCTCCTCGGTTGGAAAAAGGCTATGACAAGAGGGCCCATGATTTACTGACAAGAGATCCAGTTATAGAATCTAGGCCTGTTTACCTTGATCAACAACCCCCAAAAACTCAACAATTAATTTCAGATCTCATAAAATCTATCACATCCCTTATTAAACTTTTTTCTCCTAACAATCCGTTGGCTAATCCAACTTTGATTTCCCACGTTGCACCTCCGATCTCATCTTTCCTTTCATCTAGTCACAATGGACCAAGTAATTCTTCAATGGAATAGCCGAAGTATTTCCAATAAAAAACAAGAAATATTATATATTACCAACAAATATAATCCGGCTATTTTAGCCATATCGGAAATATGGCTAAAGGAAAACTCTAATTTCAAAATTCCTAGTTATTGTTCTCTTATGGACTGCAGGGCAGATGGTCGTGCTGGATGTGCCCTGTTCATTAGAGATCATATCTCTTTCTCTCCTATTCCGTTACCTGATAAACCACCTGGTGGTTTTAATGCAACTTGTGCTCGGGTAGAAGGCATAACTTTTCTATCCCTTTATATTCCTGATCCTTCCTCTGCCATTCTTAAACTTCTTAAAAAGATAATATTATCTCTCCCCCAACCTATTGTGATACTTGGGGATTTTAATGTCCACCATGTTCTATGGGGATGTGATAAAACTGACGAGGTTCTAGGTGAACAATTCCTTATAGAGATTCTAGACAAATGCAATCTATGCTTACTGAACTCGGGTTCCCCCACTCTCCGCTCTCTTCCTAATCACTCAGCTAGTGCAGTCGATTTATCGATCTGCTCTCCTTCTCTTGCTTCTCGGGTTTCCTGGGAGGTCTTGGACAGTTCTTACGGTAGTGATCACTTTCCTATTTTATTACACCTTGCTTTTGTTTCCTCAAAGAGACCCACTGTAAACAGACCGCTATTAGTATATAATATTAATGGCGCGGACTGGAATAAATATCGGAAATTGCTGGACTATGAAACTTTCCAGCTCCCTCCTATCACTGTGGACTCCATAGAACTATGCTCTGCTGCTTTAGTCCAAGCTATTAAGACATCTGCTGATAAGACCTTCCCTCTTAAAAACTGTATTGTGGGAAAGCTTGCTTCTCCACCTTGGTGGGATAGTGAGTGCACTCAGGCCATTAAGGACAGGAAGGCAGCTGAGCGATTTTATGCCGCAAATATGTCATCCGAGAATTACGAACAATTGACAAAATCCATGACAGCTGCAAAAACCCTGCTAAGCAATAAAAAATCTGAAGGGTGGAAGTCATTTTGCTTATCTCAAAGTCCCTCAACTCCTGCTACAATTGTTTGGAATAATATTAGAAAATTCAGGAGTTCTTATAACCCTTGCAATTGTCCTTACCCTAATACTTTACAATGGGCTGAGTCATTTCTTGCCAAAATAGCTCCTCTGTACGTTCCGGGAGTTCTCGATTCCTCTATAAATCTGCTGAATAACCATTCATCTCATCCCTTAGACCAATTGTTTTCGTTTGTGGAGCTCAAGAATGTGCTTGGAGCGGTAAAAGATTCCGCCCCAGGACACGATGGTATCCCTTATTCTTTTGTAGCAAAAGCAGGTGACAGATTTCTTAAATACTTTCTTAATCTTATTAATCATATTCTGCTTTCGGGCCAGCCGCCTCGTTCCTGGAAATCTCAAGTAATTATACCCATACTCAAACCAGGTAAGGACCCTAATGACCCACAATCATACCGGCCTATTGCCTTATCCTCTGTTCTAACGAAGATTTTGGAGCATCTAATCAAAAATAGACTAGAGTGGTTTCTTGAAAGTCACGATTTGTTGGGAAAATCTCAATATGGATTTAGAAAGGGGAAAAGCACAATTGATAGCCTGGCTATTTTCACGTCTGACATAAGGTTGGCTTTTTCAAATCAAGAATCGGTTCTAGCAGTATTCTTAGACGTCCAGGGAGCATATGATAATGTTCAGCTCCCTATTCTCAGAGATAAACTACACATTCTGAATATTCCAATGAGACTAGCCTGCCTTATTGGTAATCTACTTTCCGAGAGAGAAATTTCTTTCCGAGGCAAAGACCCCCAAATCAATTCATCAAGATTGGTTTGGCGCGGGCTACCTCAGGGCTCTGTCCTTAGTCCCTTACTATACAATCTCTACACATATGACTTGGAAGAATCAGTTTCTGGCTGCCAAGTACTCCAGTATGCAGACGACCTATTAGTTTACACATCTAATAAAAACTTGGAATCTGCCTGTGTGGCTATCAATTTCTCCCTCCAGTCTTTAAATAACTGGCTCTCTAATAATGGTTTGTCCCTCTCCCCGTCGAAATGCTGTGCTGTAGTTTACAGTCGAAAAAGATCTCTACCGATTGTAAATGTATCAATTAATAAATCTAGTATCCCTTTCAACTTATCCTATAAATTTCTAGGGATTATTCTTGATTCTAAACTAAACGGAAGTCTACACTTTGAGTACTTGGTCAAAAAGTGTGAGCGTGGGCTTAATACTCTTAGGTGCCTGGCGGGAGTTTGGTGGGGTGCTCATCCTACTTCCTTAAAGTTAATTTATAATGCTATAATACGTAGCGTTCTAGATTATGGTTCTTATTTGTTGGTTCCAGGAAATAAAGCTGGTTTGAAAAAACTGGACCTCATTCAGTCAAAAGCCCTCAGAATAATCCTGGGAGCAATGAGGTCTAGTCCAATCAAAGCCATGCAGATAGAGTGTGCTGAACCTCCCCTTGCTTTGCGACGTCAATTCTTAGCTGATAGTTTTCTATTTCGGTCGCTTCAATTTTCGTATCATCCCTTAATTCATCGTTTGTACGACCTTAAAACTTCGTTCATACTAAATGGGCCTAATCAACCTTGCCTGGTGACTAGTTTAAGAAAGTTTCAGTCCATCAAAGACCCTGTCTTCCATTCCCCTCGACTTCCTCTGTATGAATATGATTATTCAATTATCACCTACCAACCTCGTATTATTCTTAATTTTGATATTTGTCGCAATGATCCCTATGCAGATAAATACCTCCACGAGATCCTCTCACGTGATTGGCGTAACTGGAACACTATTTATTGTGACGCATCAAAATTATCCCCGACTGGTTGTGTGGGAGTGGGAATTTTCCACGCTCAGTACGACATAGTTCAAAAAATTAAATGTCCCCCCGAAACATCAGTCTATACGGGTGAGTGTATCGGTATTTTAGAGAGTGTGAAGTTTATTCTACTGTTCAAATTAAGGAAAACCCTTATTTTTTCGGATTCCCGTAGTTGCCTACAATCTCTACTGGCGAACCCTTTTTCGTCTAGGTTTCACAATCCGATATTATTTCAAATCAAAGAGAATCTTCTTATTTGTAAGAAAAGGGGATTTGAAGTTGCCCTGGTTTGGGTTCCGGGTCATTCAGGGGTCTCAGGCAATGAACGGGTGGACCGCGTTGCTAAGGAGGCTGTTGTCTGTGGCGACAAGACATCTTTTAGAAACTACTGCTTTGATCTAATTCCTTTAGCATCTAAATGGCTTTTTCAAATTTGGTCTGCCAAATGGGCTGCCGCTAATCGGTCCTCAATCAATCCTTATTTTCTTGTACAACCGGATATACCTAGAAAACCATGGTTCTCGAAAATCTTTATACCAAAGCAATATTGTTCAATTATTATACGAATGAGATTGGGTCATTGTTGTTCCCCTGTTCATTTAAAAAGGATCCACGCCCGAGACTCCTCTCTGTGCGAATGCGGGCTGGAGGAAGGTGATTTAAACCACATCTTCTTCACTTGCCCTTCTTTAAAGCATGAAGGTCTATATGCGGACCTTACTCATTTTAAAATTCCTTTTCCCACTTCTATTTTAGAACTTCTAAAAACTAAAGATATTTCCGTCCTTTCTTCACTAGCTTCTTTTTGTAAATATAATAAATTAAAACTTTGATTTTATTTTTCTTTCTTCCTTCTGCTTTTCTTTTTTTTTAATATATATATATTATTGTATTTGTTTTTGACTGTACATAAACATGATACATGTATTTATTTTTATTTATCGTCGTCTTGGAAATAGCAACAATTCTTATTCCTATTATTCTATTTCGTTATGATTATCTCACGACATGACGCTGGCTAATCGTCAAAAAGCCAAAAAAAAAAAAAAAAAAAAAAAAAAAAGTGAAGAAAGCTAAGCAAACAAGCGAAATATTTGTTATTATTGCCCACTTTCGTTTGTTTTTTAAGCCTTGGAAAAATAATAATTAAAAAACAACAGTGAGTTTTGGTTTGGTAATACTTGCTCGTCAAGAGATGTCACTATTCAGCATCGAATAAATATAGCCAGTGTTCGAACGATGTCCCTGTTCCCGGCCTACAGCCAACACGGCGAGGCCGAGGCGACGATGTGTCGGGCCGCGAGCCCGCCGCGCGAGGCCGACGCGGCGCCGAGCGGCGAGGCCGAGCGCATGCTGCTGGAGTCCAGCGACAGCGAGGCGGAGCCGGCGGCGCCGCGAGCCGCGCCCGCGCCGGAGCCCGAGCCGGACTACTACGTAGACCGCCGCTTCGACGCCGGCAACCTGCGCGTCTCCACCATCTACTACCCGGGGCGACCACAGTGAGACACCTTACTCATTTAGTAACCATTATAAATACACATGGATAGCTTTACCTCCAAACAGGGTCTTTAGTTTGATTAGTGCTCGGGTTTTGTGTTAGTAAATTATTGAAATAGGATGGATTAGAGTCAGTTATTTTTAAGCAATTAATATTTTTGGTATGCTTTGGAGTATTCATAGAATTGTCAATTTCTGGTGTGTAAGAGTATGCAATAGTGTTGCAGCTGTTGGGAAACCAAACTTAGCTGTCTTAGCAGGTTGTATAGTATACATATACCTACTCTATAAATGAAACATAGTTTGATATGTGGCTAAAACAAGTGTGGACCAATCAACTTTTCGATCAACACTATTTTGTCCAGTAACACAGGTCCATTTCATCAAGTTTGCAAGAAAAAATGCTTATAAATTGTACATGCATTAGGCTCCACACAAGTTCACATCAATACATTTAGGTTCCAACTGTTTTACATTGTAAATATGTGTATAGTATTAACTGACATACATTTACATGTTCATGAAAAGTAATGTAGCAGACAGAAAATATGTTGATTGAAAAGTTCATTGCCCTGTATATTGATTTTAAAACTTGCGATAAAAAATTAGTAGCAAATTTTACTGTAGACACAAATAAATAACAAACCAAATCCAACATTACAAAATTTTTCAATAGATATTTAATTTTTTTAAATCTATTTGATGTAATTTTTTACTCCGTAACACTATAAATATAATTAAATAAATACTTTGACATTTCACATAAATCAATACACAAATAACGCCCTCTCAGGGATTCAAACTCGGAACCTCCAGCTTCATAGGCAGGGTCACTACCAAGTAGGCTGCGGAGGCTGACATTAGTTTTTTTAAATGGTTTTTATATTCAAGATTTTTCTGTCACTTATCATTCTTATCAAACAAAGGTCACTTCTGATACTTTGCATCGCAAGTGTAGCATATTTCGTATTGTATTGTAAAGACAAAAGTATTAGTATTTCTGGATAATTTAAAAATTGAAACATTTCGATCTGAGTATGGTAGTCAGAGGAGTGGAGTCGAATCATATGTAACATTACAATGAAGATTATCATGTAAAATTTAGCAAGTCTCATTTGCTACCTCATCATCATCATCATCATCAGCCTATGTTAGTCCACTGCTGGACGTAGGCCTCTCCTATTAACTATGCGTATAGACGCATTAGGAGGTAAATGCCCATAATCGCCACGCTGGGCAAGCGGATTGGCGATCGCAGTAATGTGTCCACTATGATGATGCTGCTGCCCATCATCAATCTTGTAGAATGATCAGTGACACTTCAATCCCTTAGTCGACTCTTACGACACCCGCAGGATGAGTTGGGGTGGTGACAAATGTATTCTTACTGCCGTCACCACACGGCTTACCTAAACATGTGCATTCAGATACAGCAGCCCCTCATTCCACCTCGCGCTGGGGCTGCCGCGCGGCGCCTCGCGGCGGAAGCGCCCGCGCCGGTACTGGGACCGACAGGGGGGGGCGGCGGGGGGAGACAAGGGGGAGGAGGGGGAGGGGGAGGGCGAGCGCGGGGCCGCGCTGCGGAGGGCGCTCGTCGACGCGCCGCTGGACGAGGAACTCTGGCTCCAGTACATCGACTACCAGGTAAGCTGAGGGGAATGGATGAGTTCACATTCACGTGTCAGTATTTCTTGCTGTTTTTGCAGATTTTTAATGCGTAAAGTGTAACGGATGTCTTTATTTCTATTCTTCAAACTGTTTTGACTATATTTTAAAGACAAACGGGTCTTAATCGCGTAAACTTACGTTTAATTATATCCTGACGTTTCGGGCATGACGTTACACCCGTGGTCGCAGGCAGACTCCAATTAAACGTAAGTTTACGCGATTAAGACCCGTTTGTCTTTAAAATATGAGTGATAATCGTGAAAGTTTAAATCAATGTTTTGACTATCTTTTGAACCGCTTCGACTATTATTTTTATAGTAGTTTTACATGGTCGGACCTGAAAATTGGCTGACATTTGCGAGCCTCCTGATACCCCTCGAAGCTCGGTAAGCATAGTGGCATTTTATTAGCAGTTTGATTTGTAAGCCACTTTGTTAAACTGCTACTATACGCCCGTAAATTCTAAGTTACTCATTTATTTGTTTTTTTTTTCTAAACATCTCAGAAAAAGTCTTAAGGTAATTTCCCTCCAAAGCCCGTCTTATCTTTCCCCTCTGTATAATATTGGAGACATCCTAGTCCCGATCGATACTTAATAACTTAATAGGTAAGGATAAAAAGGTCAGAGCGAACATGTCCTACGATGGAATGAGACAGCATAAGTTAAGAAAGTTATAGTTCGAGAAATATTATTTGACCGACTGTTATCTTACTTACGACCTTTAGTTTTACGTTAACACTTACTAGACAACCAGTAGCCGAGCATTTTTCTATTGTTAATGACGGAAGACAAAAGGTCATAAGTGAAGGGCGGACGGTCCGTCTGTGGAATGAGCTCCCTGCTGAGGTTTTCCCGTTGGACTACAGTATGGGGATCTTCAAAAGAGGAGTGTACAAGTTTTTATTGGGTCGGCAACGCGCATGTGACACCCCTGGAGGTTGCAGGCGCCCATAGGCTACGGTGACTGCTTTCCACCAGGCGGGACGTATGCTTGTTTGTCACCGAAGTGGTATAAAAAAAATATTAAGATAAGAGTCGGTCAAATAATATTTCCCGAACTATACAAATAGATTGATGCTTGCAGGAGTGGGTGCACGGATCGGCGGCGGCGCTATCGGCGGCCGAGGCGGCGGCGGCGCGCGCCCCCCGCGGCGGCGGCGCCGTGCGCGCGCGCCGCCGGGCGCTGCTGCGACAAGCGCTGCCCGCTATGGAATATGTCACGAAACTGCGTGACGAACTCGCACAAGGTGAATACGGCAGACGATATCTCGACGGTTGCTGTATTTAACTTAAAAAAAAGGAACCGTGCTTAATACAATTAAATATATTTATTTCGAACAATTAATGGAACGCGTGTAGGTACTATTTAATTGTCAAACGTTACGATTTGTCATTGTTAAGCTGTAATCGATGATTCATTTTGAAATATATTACATTTTCATTTGAAGTAATTCACTAAACTCTTACAAAGTTAATTACATTTAAAATTAGATTTTTTTTATCAAATAATACTCACCGGTTTGCCTAAAAATCTGTCTTTTCTCGGTTTAATTAAAAGCCTACGTGAGTTTCATATATGTAAATCATCAACATGAAACATATTTGTGTAATGGTCGCAGAGAAAGATCCGTATGTGTCGGCGGAGCTGTGGTGCGAGCTAGTGCGCGCGCTGGCGGCGGCGGCGGCGGGCGGCGTGGAGGGCGCGCGCGCCGCCGCCGCCGCCGCCGCACGCGCCGTTCGCCGCCTGCCCGCCGCATACCCCAACCTGCTCTACGCGTACGGTAAGTTCCCGGACCTTTTCAGTTTGCTGTTGTCGCATCTTGTTCGGTGCAATACACGTGTTGTGCCGCGTGCAGCAGAATACACGTTGACCGATAGCTCGCAATAACCTAAATTCGGTGCATTTTTGGATCCAAACCGGGTGCATTCCACCAAACATTAAAATAATCAACATATTTTTAACATTCTTGCAACTTTTTTATTATATTCTTTTTTTCTTTTCTTTTTTTTTATATTCTTGCAACGTTTATTGTTTTAAAAATGTTAGATGAATTGATATTCATTCATCTAACATTTTTAAAACAATAAACGTTTTCTCGACTTTTAATATTCATCGCGAACACATCACATACCGCACCCGCGCCCATCTGCCCATCTCTCCAGATGTGTGCACATCTAATCCTTTTCGCTGATTGACTAGAATCTGGATTGCGATGATTTTTTATGGTCGAACTTCATAGAGGAATATAGTATTGCGGTATCCTACCTATATATATTGTGTTACTCATATGTTTAAGGCGAAATATATGAAACACATGCCGGTATAAAACCGGTATTCGCCCGAATTCGCGGAATAACCCGAATCCTACATGGCGATCCTGCCATGTTAAGCACAAGATACCGCGTTAGTGAGCAATGAAATTAATAAAAAATCCGTCTTATATGTATGTAACTGTAATTTAAATAAGTGCATCCTATCGTTCTACGAATCTGGGCCTAGCCGTACATACTCGAATGTGGTTAATCCTCTGCCACTGACATGACGTTTATCAGCACTGTAATGTTGCTTTGGAAACAAGTGTTTCGCCGATCATCTTTCTGCAACATCCCTATCGTATTCCTTACAACGTTGAACATCTCTATCGCAGCGAGGGGCCCGACGCTCGAGTCAGGTTGGTGTCCACCTAGGTTCCTGCACCTCACATCCGGTTGTAGACTATAGACTACAAGGAGTCAGACTTTAATTGGGTCACCTTATCTCGAGAGTGCATACGATTCGTACATCATCATCATCATCATCATCATCATCATCATATCAGCCGAAAGACGTCCACTGCTGAACATAGGCCTCTCCCAACGATTGCCACAATGACCGGTCCTGCGCCACCCGCATCCAGCGGACTCCTGCGACCTTCGCCAGGTCATCAGTCCACCTTGTGGGGGGCCTACCCACGTGGCCGCCACTCAAGAACCTTCCCGCCCCAACGGCCATCGGTTCTACGCGCAATGTGCCCCGCCCACTGCCACTTCAGTTTAGCGATTCGGAGAGCTATTTCGGTTACTTTGGTTCTGCTGCGGATGGTCTCATTTTTAATCCGATCACGCAGAGTGACTCCTAGCATAGCCCTCTCCATTGCCCTTTGGGTGACATTGAAAATATGTGTCGTAGCTTCCCGAACGCTGCCCAACCGTGTCAGATTCGACGATTGACCTCTTACTCGAAGTTGGACCTACCTAACTGGATAGTTTGTCCTAGGTATATATATTCGTCTACAACTTCGAGTGTAAAGTCTCCGATTATTACGGGAGTTGGTGCTACATGGGAATTTGACATGATTTTCGTCTTATCCATGTTCATTTTAAGACCAACTCGCTCGGAGGCTTTACTGAGGGCAACAAGCATAGTACTTAAGTCCTCCAAGGTCTCAGCCAAGACTACTATATCGTCAGCGAATCGAAGGTGAGTGAGGTACTCGCCGTTTATGTTGAAACCCAGCCTTCTCGAGTCCAGAGTCTTAAAGACATCCTCCAGTGCAGCGGTAAACAGCTTAGGGGAGATGACATCTCCCTGCCTAACTCCCCGCTCCAGCAGAATAGGCTTCAAGCTCTGGTCTTGGAGTCGGACTGACATTGTGGCGCTCTCGTACAAACACTTCAACACCTCGATATAGCGGTAGTCGACTTGGCACCGTTGGAGAGACTGTAGTACAGCCCAGGTTTCGATCGAATCGAAGGCTTTCTCGTAGTCCACAAACGCTAAACAGAGGGGCAGGTTATATTCTTCGGTCTTCTGTATAACCTGGCGAAGCGTATGGATGTGGTCTACGGTACTAAAGCCTCTTCGGAAACCGGCTTGTTCGGGAGGCTGGAAGTCATCAAGCCTGCGTGCAAGACGATTCATAATGACTCTTGAAAACAGCTTATAGACATGGCTCAGAAGTGATATGGGTCGGTAGTTCTTCAATAAAGCGTTGTCACCTTTTTTGAAGAACAGTACCACCACACCCCTGTTCCATGCCTTTGGCGTTCTCCCTTCCAGTAAGACGGAATTGAACAACCTCTGAAGGGTCGTAAGGATCGGTTTACCACCCGCCTTCAGAAGCTCAGCTGTAATTCCGTCCTCCCCAGGTGCCTTGTTATTTTTGAGCTGTTCAAGAGCCATTCTAATCTCGCACAGGCTGATGTCCGGGATGTCTTCTGTGTAGTGTCGGGTCAGTCTAGCTCTGAGGTCTTCCGCTAGATCAACTTCGGGTCTGCTAGTTGACGTGTACAGCTGTCCATAAAAACCCTCTATCTCAGTCAGCAGCTCAGATTTGGACGTGACGATTCTACCATCCTCAGTCTTTAATTTGGCGAGCTGGCTTTGCCCAACAGACAGATCCCTTGCAAAAACTTTAGAACCTTTGTTCCGCTCGATGGCTTCTTCTGTACACTTGGTACGGAATTGGCGCATATCTCGTTTGAGGGACTTAGAGATCTGTCTGTTGAGCTGCCGGTATAAAGTCGCATCAACTGAGGATTGTAGAACCAGTTCACTCCTTTTTTTCCATTAGTTCCTGAGTGGAGTCTGAGAGCTTTCTGGTCTTATTTGTCCGCTGGGCCTTAAAAAACTTAGACCCAGCGCTATGGACAGCTTCCACAAACCCGTCGTTGAATACGTCCACATCATCGCCTAGGCAATCGAAACGGTTTTGGAGTTCCAGCTGAAAGCTCTTGGGGTTTTGAAGATGGAGTGCAGGACGGAGCGTAGACTTCATTAGTCGCGAGCGTTCTAGCTTAGGGCATATATTCAACGTGCCTCCTACCAAGCGGTGATCGCTTCCGGTTTTAACCGTACTGATCACAGAAACATCGTTGAATATATGTCTCTTCGTCGACATGATGAAGTCGATCTCGTTTTTAGTTGCACCGTCGGGACTCATCCAAGTCCATTTTCTGTGCTCGCGTTTCTTAAAGAAGGAGTTCATCATGTAGAGTCCCTCTTTCTCCAAGAAACCAGCCAGCAGATGGCCTCGGTGGTTCCGACGTCCAACCCCAAATTGCCCCACCCTCAGCTCGTCATCATCTCTCTTGCCCAGTTTCGCGTTGAAGTCCCCCATAACAATTCGTACATCGCTATTACGATATCGATAACAAGATCGTCAGTGGTAGAGGGTTAAAACAATTTGATAACGTTGAAGGGCTGCTATTTTACGACAATATCGCAACCATTGTATATTTGACAGGGTGCGTGTTGCGCGCGGGCGGGCTGTGGGAGTCGCTGGTGGCGCTTCTGGAGCTAGTGCTGGCCACCTCCCCGCCCGCGCCGCCGCCGCCGCCGCCGCGCGACCTCCGCGCCGAGCGCGCCGCCGAGCTGCGCCTGCAACACTACGAGGACAAGGTACGTGCTGACCCTTTTCTCCTGATCAATCTTAATAACACAGTTTAATGGCATAAAAATTTACAAACCTTTGATCTTTTTGAGACATGGCCTTTTCATGGTGGGTGTGTAGTGTGAGTAAAGCGTGCTGGATATTTTTTTCTATCAAACTATGCACCTTCTGTTCCCTGAGTGACGTTTGACTGAATATCAACAAAAAATAGATGAAGCTCCCATTTATGAAATAAACTGTTTTTCCCGTAGATGTAAAGACGACTGGTAAATAAAAAGGTGAATAAATTAACTAATTCTTATTATCATACTTATTATATTTCACAACTTCATTCTTTGCGATTTAAGGTTTACATATTGTAGTAGCGCCCCACGCATCAGCCTTGCACGGTGTTTAAAGGTTTTTTTTTTATTTATGTTAACAACACTAAAAACATTCCCACTATCTTTCACCCCCTCTATCGGGGTTCCATAGTCGGCTCACTGACTGCCTCGTTCGAATCATTCAACGTTTCCGTGCTCAAGCCTTCGCACGTCAAGCAACACGCCGAATTTTCTTCAACGCCGAGTTATCTTCAACGCCGAGTTTTTACAACGCAGAGTTTCTGCAACGCTGATACGTTACTGCTAACAGGGCAGATACTGTCATGCTTAAAGTCTCCAACGTCGAGTTTTCTGCAACGCAGAATATTTACAATGCTGATACGTTACTGCTAACAGGGCAGATACTGTCATGCTTAAAGTCTCCAACGTCGAGTTTTCTGCAACGCAGAATATTTACAATGCTGATACGTTACTGCTAACAGGGCAGATACTGTCATGCTTAAAGTCTTCAACGTCGAGTTTTCTGCAACGCAGAATATTTACAATGCTGATACGTTACTGCTAACAGGGCAGATACTGTCATGCTTAAAGTCTCCAACGTCGAGTTTTCTGCAACGCAGAATATTTACAATGCTGATACGTTACTGCTAACAGGGCAGATACTGTCATGCTTAAAGTCTTCAACGTCGAGTTTTCTGCAACGCAGAATATTTACAATGCTGATACGTTACTGCTAACAGGGCAGATACTGTCATGCTTAAAGTCTCCAACGTCGAGTTTTCTGCAACGCAGAATATTTACAATGCTGATACGTTACTGCTAACAGGGCAGATACTGTCATGCTTAAAGTCTTCAACGTCGAGTTTTCTGCAACGCAGAATATTTACAATGCTGATACGTTACTGCTAACAGGGCAGATACTGTCATGCAGTCTTCAACGTCGAGTTTTCTGCAACGCAGAATATTTACAACGCTGATACGTTACTGCTAACAGGGCAGATACTGTCATGCTTAAAGGGTAACAAGTAGCCCAAAGGTACTGTTACGCCAAGCTAGCTAACAATAGCTAACGCCGAATATATGCAACGCCGAGTTTTCTTCAACGCCGAGTTTTCTTCAACCTCGAGTTTTCTTCAACGTCGAGTTTCTGCAACGCCGAGTTTCTGCAACGCAGAATATTTACAACGCTGATACGTTACTGCTAACAGGGCAGATACTGTCATGCATAAAGGGTAACAAGTAGCCCAAAGGTACTGTTACGCCAAGCTAGCTAACAATAGCTAACGCCGAATATATGCAACGCCACCGAGTTTTCTTCAACGTCGAGTTTCTAACAACGTCGACGCCAAGCTAGCTAACAATAGCTGATGCTGAATTTCTACAACGCAAGGCCGAGTTTCTGCAACGCTGATACGTTACTGCCAAACCGGGCAGATACTGTCATGCTACTCATGTTTTAAGACTAAACCAGTAACCATACAAAGGTACTGTTACACCAAGCTAGCTAACAATAGCTGACGCTGAATTTCTACAACGCAAGGCCCAGTTTCGGCAACGCAGAGTTTCTGCAACACTGATGCGTTACTGCCAAATCGGGCAGATACTGTCCGAATATGTAGCTACCGCTGAATTTCAGCAAGGTCCAGTTTCTACAACGCTGATGAAATGAAATGAAAAATGTCTATTTGATGCTAAAAATAGAAACAAAAGGAAAACTTAATCGTATGCGTAGTGCCAAATGGGGCTGTTACTGTCACGTTTAAAGGGTAACCATACAAAAGTACTGTTACGCCAAACTAGCTAACAATTTAGCTATGTACGCCTGTATCTCCAATTTTGGGATCATCACACGAGCACCATCAGCACAGCCCAGCCCAGATTCTGTACGCACGACATCTTTTCAACCTGACACGTCAACCGGTCATCGGCACCAGAATGTACCCACTGAATGCACACTGTTCTCGCTCGAGGAAATAAAATTGGACGAGGAAATCGTCAATTGACTGGACAAACTAGCTGAAGAGGTCATATATGGCCAATTGCCACCTTCTAGTCATACCCCTTCTAAAACCTATAAGCGACGCATGTCGTGTTCTATGCGATTCTCATTTTACACAGACAAAAACGAGAAGGAATTTTGGCATTTCTGCAATAAATGCAAATTTAAAGGATAAGTTTCTGTAAATAATGCAGAGCGAGACTAATAAGCTAAAGCGTAGACCGTTAATACATTTAAAAGAAAGATACACATTAACTGTATAATTTATTTAATAAAGAAAATTTCATCATGAAGAATAGACACCGCCGTCAGAGAGGTCATGTAAACTACAACACTCTGCATCGGAACACGACATATCCCTCGCCGGATGCAGGGCGCCATCGTGCCGCAGCGCTGCCCGCGCCGGCGCCGTCGCCCGCCGCCAGCTACAGCGCCTGCTACCGCAGGGGGCGCGAGCGCGTGCGCACGCCTCGCATATACGAGCAGAAACAATAACACACGAGGTACAATACACTGGACGTCTGCTGCACTCCTCTCGCTCCTGGTCAGAAATCAGGGTCCTGGTCAACTAGTGATCCCGTTATTTTATCATGGAGGGTCAAGAGATATCTATTTTATCATTATCACCTATTTCTACCTAATAATCTAAATATGAACAAGAAAAACTTGATTACAAAATGTCTATTAATAAACTGTTAACAATTTCATTGCGGACGAGTGCTACGCGCTACGTTCATAGCCGATCCCGTGATTTTTTCCGCTTTGTAGCAAAAATTGACCTCTCACAGAGAACTCCCCTCGAGAGTTCCCCGCGCTCAAAGTGTTAAATCAACGCCATCACACCAACAAATTCCTTGCTGGATCTTCTGTTACACGTATTTAATACTTACTAAAATATGCTAACAGATGACGTGACATTGTACCCTTACTGTTAATAATATTGATATATTAAATTTAAAATGTATGAATACATTTGTAAAAACCACCACATTTTCAAATGGAAGATTACCACACAGCTTCAAAATTAATAAAAAATAATTGTTACATGTGTCTCCAATAGACTTATAAGATGCGTATTATTTAATACCCATTTACGAACCACACGGAAAATATTATCTCCAATTTATGTTGGATATTTTATATGAATTTAATTGTTTAGCGATGGTTTAATCATGATCACCGTACATATTTACAAGGATTCTAAAACTAGTTTATGAATACCTTGGATGCAAAGAGTTATTTATATCTTGTTATTTATATTCAATTCGAAACATATTATATGCAATTAAGACTACCGTCCCGTCGTCAGAAGTTAATAAAGTATAAATTACGGAATATCGCAAAATTAATTAGTCATCGTACCTCTGCAAATGTGGTGGACATAACTAAAATTTAATCCCTTCAGGTTAAAATCAGTTTCAAGCAATAATAATTATTTTCTAATGCTTCCACTACTGGCTGGGGAGCTTTCAACGTTGGTAAAGAAGCACACTGTTATTGGAAAGATACGGAACTAAGATGTCACATTAATAATTTGAAATTAAAAGTAGCGTTTTTGGCTTAAAAATGTTTTTGCCCACAATATATACAATTGTGAAATTATGTTTTCTGCTTCATACATAAACACTAAGAAAAATATACACGCTGATCAATTATCTCGTAGATAATTTAGCGACTGGATGGGAGTTAGGAAATTATGCCTATAAACAAATAAAACAAATACTTGTTGAACCGGAAGTAGATTTATTTGCAAAGCCGATTAAAAACAATATTGCCTCAAATACGCTTTTACAATAAAAATATAATAATAAAGTAACGCTTTTCCAGCAGAAACTTAATAGTACATTGTGCATCAAGGGAGGTAAGTACGGAATTACTAACGAGAGTGTTAGAAGCCCGACGCCGTTAGGCGGAGGGCTTTTATGACTCGAGTTAGTATTCCGCTTACCGACCGTGATGCATACAATGTTTTTCATCATACTTGCCAACCAAAAAATAAGTTTTAAGACATAATATTATTAAATTTCGTACTGACATTTCTATTACTCCCTAGGGAATTTCACTTTTCTATTACTCCCGCTACGCGCGCAAGCAATGGCGCGCTTAGACAGCAAGTGTGATGAAAAACTTTTTATGCATTGGCCAACACAACCCTGGCTTCCATTCTTTGAAAAGTTATTGGTTTCAGAATCCATACAACTCCATCCAAATATTTGATTCAAATATGGAACTATTAATAATTATAGATATGCGCTGTCATTATTGGAAAAAACACATTCTAGCGAGATGCTAAATTTTTTGACACGTAACTGGCCTAATGAAGATCTAGAAACACTTATTTTATTGGCCCTGGCTACCGCACACTGCGTACAAATCTTTATATTGATCCGAACACAAAATATTGACACACACACAGAAGTACAACTACTTCCGAAATTTATAATAAAAATTCTCGGCGGAATTGTACACAACCGATATTAACTTCCATTTTTTAACGAGAAACCAGAACTTTGTCATCTCAATGTATACAGACGTACTAAAATAATAACTAATTCACTTTGCGTTTTCAACATAGACACTTTATTTATCAGTTACAAAAAAAAAAAAAATACATATGTCAAAGACTCATCGCAAATATTGAGTCGCTGGATTTCACAATAGTGGTATCAACACATATTATAAATAAATAAATAAATAAATAAATAAATATCTTGGGACATCTTACACAAATCAACCTAGTCCCACGGTAAGCTCAATTAAGCTAATTAATTATTATGTTCACTGCACAGTATAGCACTAGGCATTCTGCCACTTCTATGTTGGTATAGCCAACAAGTTCGTTGTCAGTGTAGACATCATACGCAAAATTGCCAGTTGAAGCAATTTTTTCTTTTATTTTTGCCTAGTTTCATAATAATGAAATTGTAGATGATTGCTATCAATTTGCTAAGATATTTGTCGTCATCGTCAAAAAACCTGTAAAATAAAAATAATTCATAAATTTTATAATAACCATGATTAGCATAATGTTAAATACCTAAATCAAAATAAGAATTAAAACTCTTTAGTTTATTTTAAACTTACCTAATAAAAGATTTGCTGTTCTGAGAGTACCTTTACTGTTTATTTTACGTTTCGTCTCTGCGTTTGAGATTTATTTCACATTTGTGCTCTGAACATCCTACAATATGTAAACCTTAAATCGCAAAGAATGAAGTTGTGAAATATAATTGATGATCAAACGAACTTACCAAGTGAAGTTCAATCACAATTAGGTGAGCAACTTCATTCGACGCGATTTATAACAACCCACCCTCAATATTAAAGGACAGTTTTGTCTAACGTCACCCTACCCACTTATAACAAAAAGTGAAATAAATTCTCAACATTAATACTGTAAACAAAATGATTCGAACGAGGCAGTCAGTGAGCCGACTATGGAACCCCGATAGAGGGGGTGAAAGATAGTGGGAATGTTTTTAGTGTTGCTAACATAAAAAAAAAAAAAAAACCTTTAAACACCGTGCAAGGCTGATGCGTGGGGCGCTACTACAATATGTAAACCTTAAATCGCGTCGAATGAAGTTGCTCACATAATTGTGATCGAACTTCACTTGGTAAGTTCGTTTGATCATCAATTATACATATTTATTAACAATTTTCCTTGTAACCCTAAAAACCCGGTTATAATACATGAATACAGTTAAAAGAATGAATACCGGTATCCTAGCCTCGCTTCGAAGATGGTCATCCCTACTTCTTAGGTATCATTAGTCAGTGGGTTATCCAACGGTGTCAGGTGGTGAACAGCGGGCTGCCGTCGGGCGCGGTGTGGGCGCGGGTCGAGCGCGCGCGCGGCGCCGCGCACTGGCGGCCGGCGCGCGCCGACGCCGACGCCGACTTCAGCGCCGACGCCGACGCCGACCCGCAGCGCGCGCCGCCGCTCGCCGACCTCGCCGACCTCGTGCTGCCGTGCGCCGACCCGGCCGCGCTGTTCCTGTTACTTGTTAACGCGTTACGGTAGGTGGCCAATGTTTGAGTTTCGAACGGTTTCGATCTAATAGTTGCAAAGGTTCAAAAGTACATGCTTGATACTGTGAAGGACAAATTTGAAGGACATGATCTATAAATTCGAAATCCTAAGATTTGAACAGTAATAAAAAAAGGTAGGGAGTGAATTTGTAAGTCATATTATTTATTCTCTAAAATAATACTTTGGAAATAAAACATTATTAAATGTAAGCTGTTTTATTTACTTAACCCTTAAATGCATAGTGATGTATATATCCATCATGTATTCTCGACTCTATAACAATATGTCAGAATTCAAATTTGAATAAATCTTTGTCAAGGTCATGCAATTAAGGGTTAAAACCTGAAAATAAAAATACTTTATTATCTGAAACTCTAATTATGTTCATGTCGTATACATATTATGCCCTTAAAGTGTCAGTCTGGGAAGAGTGTGTTGTGCGCAGGCTAGCCAAGGTGCCCCTGCTGCCGTGCGCGCAATACGTGTCGCGCGCGGCGGGCGGCGCCGACGCCGACTGGGAGTGTGGTGAGGCGCTGCTCGCGCTCGCCCGCGCCGCGCGCCGCCTGCCGCCGCACCACGCCGCCCGCCGCGCCGCCGCCGCCGCCGCCGACTCCGCGCCGGACGCCGACACCGCCGCCGCCGCCAGAGACTTGCTCCGCCGCGCCGTCGACCCGCCGCACTACTTCAGCGATGATTACGGTATGTTTACATCTATTCTTTAAAACTGTCCGTAGGCCGTAAAACCATATTCCGCGGTAAAACATTTACTTTCTTGTCTTTCATTTACCCGAAAATAAAATATCTTTATAATTATAAGAGAATAAGTGATATGCCTCTTTTTTGTTTCATGTTTGTCTACTTGTTGCAAAACTTATGTAGTGATGCATTTGCAAAAGTTTACCACAGCACAAATGCGTGTTACTAATGTTACGTTCCTCAAGTTTTGACGTTCAAAAGGTTAACCGCAACCGATTTCTGATTAGCAGTGTAACGATGTTATCACGTCTGTACCGATTAAAAAAGATTTGCAACGGCTACTATAAAAACTATGAAACCCTCAAAATATATTTTACTACTGTTCTTCTTCTTGATTAGGATCTATGATAGGTTCCCGAGCCTAAGTATCACTGGAGCCATTCGTAATATATTTTTCATCACACTTGCTTTCTGAGCGCGCCATTGCTTGCATGCATAACGGGAGTAATAGAAAGGTGAAATTCCTTGGAGAATTTATTTTTATTTTATTTTATTTTTATTTATTGAGAAACAAACGGTTATACAACATACATTACAGTAAATTTAAAAAATCTATTTACTCTAAATATTTTATCTTATAAGTCATTTTTTTGTCCGTAAAAGTATGATGAAAAACATTGTACGCATCACGATCGGTAATAAGAGGCATACTAACTCCGAGTCATTAAAAGCCTACGGCCCCCCGCCTACGGCGTCGGGCTTCTTATACCGTTATCGTTAGTAATACCGTACTGTACTTACCTCCCTAGATGCACAATGTCATCATCATCAGCCTATGTTAGTCCACTGCTGGACGTAGGCCTCTCCTATTAACTATGCGTATAGACGCATTAGGAGGTAAATGCCCATAATCGCCACGCTGGGCAAGCGGATTGGCGATCGCAGTAATGTGTCCACTATTATGACGCTGCTGCTCATCATCAATCTTTTATTAAATAATGGTCAGTGACACTTAATTCCCTTAGTCGACTCTTACGACACCCGCAGGAGGAGTTGGGGTGGTGACAAATGTATTCTTACTGCCGTCACCACACGGCAAATGCACAATGTACTAATAATATTGACTACCGTTGTAAAGTATTAACCGGGTGTGTGTGTGGGTGGCAGGGTTCCACAGCTGGGTGGAGGCGCTGTGGGCGGCGGCGCTGGCGACCGCGCGCGACGACGCCGGCGCGGCGCTCTTGTGCTGGCGCCTGCGCTGGCTGCAGGCGCAGCTCTTGTTACTGCCGGTATATTACTACTCATACTTACATTTGCCACTCGTTGCCATGGTTACGTTCCCCTGGGTCACCCTTAAATTTAATAGCATTAAAATTAACAGAACTTAGATTTTTTTATAGATATGGGGCCCTTACAAGGTGGGTCACCGACTTATCATGATAGTAGAGCTCGCAGGATACTTTCTTGTAGCAAACGGTCCTACTGTTGTCTCCTGGGTGATGTGACAGAATAACAACAAAAAAAAAGTGATTGACCCATAGTATAGAAAAATTTCGATAGTAGTATTAAAATATCTAATGCATTTGCTGTTTCAAACAATGATCCAGTGTCAGCACTTGTTCAAACCCAATAGCAAAACCAATGTTATTTTATTATTAGTAGAGAATTAACGAACAAATAAAACATGGAAGCTGCACGCCCATACTAAAGAGTGACTGTACACCTTTAAGTCCTTACGTAAGTTGTATAACTTACGTAATCTCTCGTTCCTTCATATAGCTCCGTCCCCACAACTTACGTAAGAACTTCCAGGTGTACGGCCGCTCAAATTCTCTTACAAAAATTTCGTTGACAAGTGTCAACTCCCTTCAATACATTACGCTAATTAATATCTATATAAATCTTATTAAACTTAAAACGCTATTCAGAAATTATTGTAATTAGTGAATGAAAGTTTTTATTGGCTAGGTTTTATTTGTATTTTTCAAAGATAGCACATTTGTTTTTGGGCATATTTTTGAGCTCGCGTTAGATGTCCATGTTTTTATTATGCTGCCGCACTAAGTCAAAAAGACGCATCTCTCATAGTAGTTCTATGGAAGATGCGTCCTTTTTAGTTAGCACGGCAGTATGGTCGTAGTAGAAAACTAAAGAAACAAAAAATTTCACAAACAATCAATCAGGAATCCCCTGAGAGTGCTTCAGAGGCGCGCCGGATCCGCGAAGCGGCGCAGGCCTCGCTCAAGCGCTGGGGCGGCGCGCACGCGCTCTTGTTCGCGCAGTTCGCGCGCGTGGCGGCGGCGGCGGCGGCGCGCGGCGGCGGCGGCGGCGCCGACGCGGGCGAGCGCGCCGCCGCCGTCGCGCTCAAGGCCGCGCTCCGGGACCCCGATGTGCCGCATCACTACTTGCTCTATATCGCCAGGTGGGTGCTATTTATCTAATTGTTCGAATTACGTCGGGTCATTATTCCCGAATTTGGTAGTTTCCCAAAATTCCTTGGTTTTTATGGTGTTAAAATATTATCGTACCGGGTTACTCACGTATTCAAGTCGATGACTGCTCGACATGTTTGACACTGAAGGTAGATCTTTCCTTGCATCGCCCCCGCCACCACCGCCAGCAGCCAGTACCCGTTCTAGCAGGGCGCAGGCCCGCAGTACTCGTCGGGCTTTGACCGAGGGTGCTCCGGATGAGGACCCTCTCAATGGGCCGAAACATGTCGAGCAATATAATTCTAAAATTATTTATCATGTGTATTTTTTGTCCACGAGATAGGTATATGAACTGTGTCAAAATAAAAACTATTTTTATTATTGGAAATTATAATTAGGTACGTAGATGATGGAAAATCTTCTAAGAATTATGTGCGCATAAAATTTTTGTAGTCGCTGTTTACTCGAATTACGTGCATTTACAAATATATTTCTACATAATTATAATTGTATTTTAATCAAGTATTTCAATTGTCAGTATGTTATCCCGGCATATTATTTCTTGTGACGACTTTGTCATATGACGACTGGTACTAAGATCAAAATATGAATAATATGATCGAACTGGGTTAATCACATAGTTTATATTTAATAGTCGATAATTGCTCGACATGTTTTGACCCTACTGGGTTTTCATGCGGAGCCCCCACGGTCAAAGCCCGCATGTCGAGCAATTATCGACTTAAATTACGTGAGTATCCCGATCCCATAATACTATAATTTGAGTTTCACGTTAGTTATGATTCTAAAAATGTTACGTCAGGGTCATTATAGAAACCAATTATAGATCTCACTATTTAAAGAACGATGTACTATCTGGAAGTTAAAGGATAAATGGCGTACCTAATTATTCAACGTCTATTCAGTTATAAAGAAATATAGCGGTGTTCTATTTTGACACGTACTCGATTAAATAGCAATATAATTGTGCCCAAACACCGTCGTATACACGTGGATTCGACTCTTATTCGACCATACACTAACACTTAAGTCACGGTAGAAACGTTGCCGCGACGCTTACTCGACCGCGTTTTGCTGGTTGGGTATTGTCGCACACACAACCGACAAGGAAGTAATGCTGACAACGCACGCGCTGTCCTGTAGGATCGTGGCGGAGATGAGCGTCGGCGCGGACGGCGCGCTGTCGGCGGTCGGCGCGGCGGCGCTCGCCAGCGCCGTGCTGCGCCGGCCGCTGCCCGCCGACTCCGAGCCCACTCTACTAGGCGACCTCTTGACGGAGGCCAGGGAAGAGGTAATCATGTGCTAATGTTTTATGATGTCGTATCTTATGATTATGACGATGTAAAGAAAAATATAGTATTTTGCACAATTGTGTTATAATAGATAGCTTTTCAGTCGAGTATCGTGTTTAGGCTACGAAGCTTGCTGAGTAAGGTACGAGATTGAAAAGCTTGATTATAACACTATTGCGTACAATACTTTTTCTATGAGTCAATAAAAATAGATGAGTAAACCAATCTAAATAAATACGCCGAAACGAAGTGCAGATCCTGAGGTGATCGCTCGTTGATGTCTTTTTTGCTGGCACCCGATTGGTCAACTTCATTGTAGTTGCCTGCAGCGTTGTGTAATGAGCTCATTATAGTTGAGTTGCGAAGTCTAATTCATCTGTAAAATTCAAATGTAAAATTCTTGCGAAGAAATAATTCGCTACGACTGGTGTTTACTCTAAACACTATTTAAAGGTTTTGAGTAATTTACATATAGTGTGAGCGGCGTTGCGCCATATTGGAAGAAGAGATGTCGTCGGAGCCGGAGTCGGCGGCGCCGGCGCTCGCGTGCGGCGCGCGGCTGCTGCGCGCGATGCTGCCCGCCGAGGGGGAGTGGGGCGCCGCGCGCGCGCTGCTCGCCGCGCCGCCGCGCCGCGCAGAGTTGCTGCGACTGCTGCTGGTGAGACACTCCTAGCTGATGTCCTGTGTCACATATACTTATTTATAACGTTTATAAGTTTGAGCCGTCTTCTATTTCATCTGACTGACTGACATGTATTTTAGTTTCAAACAGTTTGATTTATTATTAAATTATTCTTTAAAATTTCTGCAGCCATGAACATAGAGTAAAAAAAACTATGCATTATATTTATGGATGAATAAACTTTTTTGTCTGTTATTGCCATTATTACGATTATCTGAGTCACGCTGGTTTTATGCAAAATTATGCAAATATGCGTGAAGTCGTAATTTATTATAATTGTAATAAAAAAAACTGGACCCATAAATGCCAATTAGGTACTAATAGCAATTATTACAAATACATCAGTCTCAGCCTGCGGGCGTGGGCCGAGCGGCGCGCTGGCGCGAACAGTGCGCCGCCGCGCTCCTCACTCGTCCAGTCGCGCCCGCCGCCGCCGCCACCACTCCCACCGGTCAAGCTGCCGCCGCCGCCGCCGCCGCTCCCGCCGGACACGCCGCCGCCGCCGCGGAGCTGTCGCGCCGGTACCCCGATAACGCGCTGCTCGCTCTAGGTGGGTGCACTACTTTTATTTATTTATTTTACTTTTGACTATGAGTTGTTTTAGTTTGTCGTTATTTTTACATTGGATTTTATCACAGAGCACGGACCTCTTTAGTGTGTAACCTTAGAGATAGAGGCGGCCTTGGCTGTCATTTTCATAGAAACCGACCGTGTCAGGTAATTTTGACATGTTAATGTAAATAGTATTGTGGTATGGCTCGATATTTTTATCGATAAATTAAAACCAACAGTTATTTGACTAAAAATGTTACTTGAAAAAAGCTATTCAAACATTCTCATTTTTAAAATCTCACTAAAATGATGTCGTTATGAATGATATAAAAACAGTAAAATTTGTACATTTATTTGAATTTATATTTACAATAAGTACCTACTTACATTAAGTTGTTAGCTTTAAGGTTAAAGTTAAACAACAAGTGTTAAGTGCTAGACAGAGGTTAAACAACAGGCAGTCTTCTGTCTATTTATATATGTTACCTTTGCATTGGTTTGTTTGTTCAAGGTGTGCAATAAATAATATTTAATTAATTAATTAATAACTTTAATAATAATTAATTAATAACTTGGGACATCTTACACAAATCCACCTAGTCCCACGGTAAGCTCAATTAAGGCTTGTAATGTGGGTGCTTGGCGACGATATATATATGTACTTAAATAGAGAAATACACATAATTATACTTACTTATACATAGGAAACGTCCGTAACTCGGGAACAAATTTTGAATTTCTACTAACACCGTTTAGTTGTAAGAGTTTACATAGACTATCGATAACAAATTCAGCGTCGTGTCTCTTCACTATGTCTCTCGCCCATACTAATTTTATATTGAATTTAATATAACTTTTTTTACTTACCTGTGATAGGAAACGTTTTAATTTTGTTTATTAACGTACGTAGACTGGTTCCTGCACCAGATTACAGAGCAATGTGGCATTCTTGGTATATTTTTATAGTTTATATACCCATGACGTCCCGAGAGGTACTGACAGCACATATGCGTAAAACGCATATGCGCGGCACGGGTTTTGTCTGTCACGCCGTCTCTCTGTAGGCGCCATAAGAGTTCCAACCTCCTTGGATTTTATTAATATTATATTTATTATCAATTAGGTATTGGCTTGTTAGATTAATAAAACAGTTTTCAAAAAGTTTGTACATGATTATTAGCGTAATGCTACGTTTTCACTTAGTGCTCGGAGCAAACATTCTGAGCAAATGTTTGTTGTTCGGACATTGTTCAAAACTTCGGAGGGTCATCTGTACTACAAAACGTCGTATGAGACACGTGCAAAACGAAATACGTAACTCGTGTCGATTTAAAACACTCCCTTCGGTCGTGTTTTTAAACATCGTCACTCGATTCGAATTTCATGTTTTTCGCTCTTAATTATGTCGTAATTGTTGTATTTCTACAATAAGGTGAAATAATTAATTAATACACAAGGTTATATATATCGTCCATTAAATACAAAAGCGACACAAGTCAAAAAATTACTTTTTACATGGGACCTATTTAAAGATTTTGTATTCGTTTTTGTTCAAAATTTATTTTTTACAGCATTAATATTATATGTCTTATATATCAATTTGTAGGCATTTTAACTCTCGTTTGATGTGTTTGGTTATTAGAAAGTAATATGTGCTGTACAAACTTTTATGAGCGTGTACGTCCGTTTTGCATAAAAAAATAACATGAACTCTGATATTTTTATTTCAATCTAAGGCCACAAATACAAAAAAATAAGCATTTATTTCATTTAAAGCATACATAAAATCATGTTGTTAACATAGAAATACTGTTTTTTAACAAAACTTAACCAAGCAAAAACTTTTCCTTACTATTTGTTAACTTACTTATTGCCAAAACATGTTTACAGGTAGCGTAAACCGTGGTTACTTTGATTAATTTTGAACTTTGGTTGCATATTTTGATGAATTTAACGGACGCACTAATTTAAAATTCAGTTATACCTGAAGTACTACGATTGGTTTTCTTCAAGAATCAATCTCCTATATAAAAAAATGTGGTACCTATGTTCAATAAAATATAAATACAACGCGATCAAAGCTATATTGTTGAGAATGGAATTACTTTGATACCACTTATTTTTTACTACAAACCGAAACTAACCCACCTAAAAGCCCGTAAATAATAAAATCGGTTAAGTACATTTTTAGTTACTTGTTTTTTCCATGTATATTGTATTTGTGGGGTAGTTACTGTGATCCCATACTAAATGATCCAAATTCATATGTTTGGACAGTTTACTAGTTTTTTCATTAGAATTCATACAAGAACTTACTTTTGCCGATATAAAAGTATAGTATTTTTCAATGTTTAATCGCAGAGATATTATGTATTTCCTAACAATCTACTTATGATTAGTAAAAATGTACCAACATTTTTTTTTCTAGATGACATGACATTTTCTCGCTAGTACTTGGGTTCTATGTAGTGAAGCAATAGGCATGATGACTGTCAAGTCAAATCAACATCTTTTTTTCGTTTTTTTTTTAAGATTTAGGTACATGAAATACACAAATTGACGTCACGTTTGTATACTACACTTATATTAAATAAAAGTTCTGTGCAATAGGTAATGACTGCAGTCTAGTCAGCATATTTAAGTAATAATTTATTCGTGTATCATGACGTGCATAATGTGTAATAATTTATTTTAAATACAGTCATCATCCCGATGTTGGCATTGCCAATAGTGAAAAACTAAATACTAATGAGTTTTTCGATTCGTTAAAACATACAATTTGGTAGTGGTTGGAATGTGTGATCAAAGTCGACCCGCAAATCAAAACAAATACTTAATAATCCGAAGTTTATGCCATTATTGTTTCTTCGTAGTCGCGATTATCGGTAGGTACACAAAATCCACAGTCATCATTTCCACACAATCTCTAATATATTTTTAAGTAAAACGAGGACATTACAAAGTACCACGTTTTACAATTATTGTATTTATAAGATTTATTGTATCTTTTTAGATTTCATGCAAAAGAAACATAATTACTCAATCTGGTACATTTATGGATTTTATTATTATACTGAATTAAAACGGTTGTAAATGCAAATACAATCGTTTTGTGTTTGAAACGTACTATTGAAGTGTACATTTTAGAATCCTAACTACCACCTTCCGTATTGCGGCTCCTTTGTTTATAGAGAAATCTAAACCATACATATTTACTTTATCTAAAACCGCAGCATGTACAAATATGGCTCCTTTTATTGATGCATTCGAATATATTTATAATGATGTTGCACACTTGAGAAATAAAGACTCAATTGCGTTTCTGTAAATGAAGAAACTTTATTTTATAAACCGAAATTATGATAATTATATGAACTCCAATAGTACATAGTATAAAAATATAGTCTCACCTGTAAATGAAGAAACAACATTTAAAGCCCTTATTTTCGTGTTGTCTTATTCTACAGCAATAACTTAATTAAACACTCAATCTCTCTATAATAAATAAATGTTAAACTAATATTGATTACCCAATGTCAGTGTCACAATAGACAATCTGATATGTAACAGATAAAAGTCTATGGTTCAAACATAATGCACGGAAAGGCGGTATAGGCTAATAATGTGTATGGCGGCTTTCCTTACATCTCCCCCTCCAGGAGAGAACAATTGCATGGAAAAACCACGGAATTGTTCTGATACTCTAAATGCCATCCAACACCGGGGATAGTTTCGTAATATGATAAAGGTTTGATTCCGGTTTCTTATGCCCGGCATCAACTTCGAAGATTGAATTCGAAATCTTCTTTAATATCTTGAATGGTCCGATTCTCAACTCATCCATCTTTTTCCTATTTAATCGATTTCCATTTTCTACTTAGACTCTGTCTCCAACTTCAAATTTATATTCTTTTCTGTGCAGATCAAATATTCTTTTATTAAAATTGTGAGATTTTATTGTGTTTTTATAGGCTAATTTTCTATCTCTTTTTAAATCATCATTTGAATATTTAGACTTCAATTCTTGTGGTAAAATATTTACATTTTCGCCTTCCAAAAGATATTTTGGTGTAAATTTTGTGACAGTATGTTCTGTCTCATTATATTTTTCTACGCACTTCTGTGCAATAGTAGCCCAGGCAATTTTCTTATTATTCTCATTTACTGAACATCGTATTTTATTGACTAATGTTTGATTAAGCCTTTCGTTAATTCCATTCGAAAACGCTGCATCTACAGCTGTGAAAACCATTTTTATGTTTTTAGTTTTTAAGAAATCTTTAAAGTCTTTAGAATTTATGCCGGGGTATTGATCGGTCAACAGAATTTCAATATTATAACTGCGTGTCACATTTTTTATAAGTTTAATAAAATCACTCGAACTTTGATTTCTTGACGTTGAAATAAATGCATATCTTGTGAAGTGATCGACCAAAAGATGTAGGTACTTTTTTGTTGATCGTGACCCTCCAAAGCCACCAATGGTATCGATAGATACAATTTCAAAGGGGCGAGTTGCTGGGCCGAAGTGTGACATTAAGCCATATTTTGACTTTCTTCTCGATTTATTCTTTATACATGTTTCACATTCGTCACAAAGTTTCTTTATGTTGGCAAAGATATTTTTCGCCGTGTAGAACGGTGTTATTTTATTTACCATCTGAGTTCTCCCAATGTGACAGTACGTATTGTGAACATCTTTAATCAGATTCTTGCTTAGTGATTCTGATAGTATAATTTTATTTTTATTTTTATTCTTTTTATAATAAATTTTGTTCTCCAACACAATATTTGGTTTTCCATTTTCTATGTCTTTATTGTTGTGTTGATCATTTTTTATTTCTTCTAGTGTTATTAGATTTATTACTTTTAAAACGTCATCAGTATTATCATGTGGCTCTAGAACTGGATTTCTGCTTAAGCAGTCTGCTTCTTGATTATACTTTCCTGGATTATATTTTATTTTGAAATTATATTGAGAGAGGTAATAGGTCAAATCACCTAGTTCCTCATTAGTCCTGGCCTTGATGTTCATATTTTCCAGTGGTTTGTGATCTGAGTATACAGTAAATTCTTTACCCATAAGCCAGTGTTGCCAATATTTGACAGCTTCTTTAATCGCAAAACATTCGAGATAAATCGCTTTCTTCCTTTTTTGAGTTTCAGTTAATTTCTTCGAAAAGTATGCAACTGGTTTACTGTCTCCATTTTTGTCTGTTTGTTTTAACACTGCTCCGACTCCGTCGATACTAGCATCTGTGTAAATATTTATTGGCAACTTAGGATCAAATATCTTCAATATTGGTTCTGAGCATAGAAGTCTCTTTATTTTATCAAAAGATTCTTGACATCTTTGTGACCATATGAAATTCACATCTTTTCGCAATAGATTATGTAACGGATCCAGGATGATGGCACTATGTGGCACAAATTTATGATGAAAATTTACTTTTCCTAAAAACTGACGAATGTTTTTCCTTGTCTTTGGAACTGGAAAATCTTTGACAGCGGATAGATAATCTTTGAGAGGTCGTACTGCATTGTTCTCGATTATATGACCCAGATATTTAGCATGGTTATTAGCGAAACTACATTTAGAAAATTTCAGTCTTAAACCTTCGGTTAGTATTGCTTCAAGTAGTTTGGAAATGTGTTCCAAGTGATCTTTGAAAGATTTGGAAAAAATTAATATGTCGTCTATGTAATTTATTGCAAAATCAGAAAGTTTGTGTTTTCTTATGATGTTACTCAATATTCTTTGGAAAATAGCTGAAGCAGTTTTCAATCCATATGGTAGACACGTCCATTGGAAATGACCTTCTTGGGTAACAAATGCAGATTTATATCTATCTTGAACTTTTAAAGGGATTGACCAGAAGGCAGAATTTACATCGAAAGTAGAAAAGTACTTGCAGTCTATAGTTTTTACCATTAAATCCTCAATCAAAGGGAATGGTTGTGATTGTGGAATGACAATTTTGTTTAATTCTCTAAAATCCACACATAGCCTTGTTCTTTTCCCATCTTCTTTTTTATATGCTAAAGTTACTGGGGCGGCAAACGGGCTATATGATTCCTCGATCAGATTACTCCTTAATAGTTTTGATATTTGCCCTTCTATTTCTTTTCTATCTTCTGGTGTGCATCTATATGGACGTTTGCTGCAGTATTTATCCACCATCAAGTCTATATGAGCTTCATAACCGCGCACAGTACCAACGTCATACTTATCCTTGGCAAATACTGATTTATACTTTTCAATCAATTTCTCTATCTCATTCTTTTTTAATTTATTTAAGTGGTTTACTGATATATCAAAATTGTTTGAATCGATATGTTCGTTAAAATTTATTTCATAGTTATTTTCTCTTTCTTTGTGGTATGATATCTCAGAACAAGTAGTATCTTCATATTCGTCACCTAGTACATCAGGAATTTTGACATTAAATATATTTGAAGGTGAAAGATTATCATTCAATTCCACTGTCTCGATTTTCTTATTTCGTAGGAATTTCTTTTTATCTTCTGGGCTGTTACATTGTAAAATATTTAATTCTTCATCTTGCATTAATCTAAATTTCTTTATACAATCTAGACCAATAAGAAAATCATAAGGAAGATTGTCTATGACAAAAATATCCATATTTGTCTCAATTTCAAGTATTTTTATTTTTACTACACCTTTAGTCTCTTTCGCACCATTAATAGTTTTCAAGTTTGCTGTATCTATATCATTTGCATTTTCTTTTTTTCTTATTTTTAATATATTAGCATTTATTACTGACACATTTGAACCTGGGTCATATATACCAGAAACTGTCAAAGTGTCATTTAAAAGCAACTTTAGTTTTATTAATGGTGGTACTTTTAGTTTTTTGGACTATGCTCATTTAGTTCTACTTCCAATTCCGAGTTATTTACGCTTTTTACAACTCCTTTTTGAGTTTTGCCTTTAAACCAGCAGTTTTCCTCTGGGTGATAGCGAGTTCCTTTGTTTTCAGTAATGCAGATTGGACATGGCTTTTTTTCTTCACCTTTTTTAGGTTTTATTTCAGAGCGTGTGAGAATTTTTTTATCATATTTATTCTTCGCAACCAGGTGCTCCAACTTTCCTATTTCATTACACAAGTCCTCTGTCTGGTGTAAAGTTTCTCGATCAATTTTATCCATAATATAATTAGGTAAGCCCAGTGCTATTAGGTCGATAAGTGTTCCAGTATCAATTGATTTTCTCATTTCTAGTAACAGCTTTTCTTTTTTTAAAGCATACTCGAGTAAGGAACCTGTTTGGTATTTAAATCCAAGAGCATATCTAATTGGAGACCATCCCTTGTTTGCAAATGTTTCACAAAAGTTTTGTTCCCATTTACTCCATTCTGATTCTATTGTAAATTTAATTAACATACAGCTGTACCAGTCAACACTGGAGTACTCCAAAAAATTTTTTAAAATTTCTATCTTCTTTCTGTCTTCTTGAATTTGAAAGCGTTCGCATTCCTTATTAAAATCGTTAATCCACTGTTGAGCATTAGTATTTCTACCAGTAAATTTGTTAATCATAAAATCCTTAGCAATTTTTCCTAAATTTTGAGTTTCAGATCTTTTTTGTTTTTCGTCCAATAATTTTTCTAGTAGTTTTTCCAAAGCTTGATTTGAGCCACTAGGATTTGACTCAGCATTTGTCTCTAAAATTTCCTCCAAGTAAATTTCATTACATTGTACATTTTGTTCGTCATCCAAGTACACTTTGGATATCTCATCTGTCAATGTTATCCAAATTTTTCTTGATTGATGCCTTTTAGTTAATGATTTTCTTATTTTGGCATAGTTAGAAGTATTGGTAATCGCAGGATGCATATGCGTCGGCTGGTATTCCGGTGGTAAACCAAAAACCTTTCCATCAGGTGTTCCTATTGAGGTTATGCACATGACATTTGATTTTCCATCTGCCGCCGGTTTTACGGCAAAATCAAACCTCAACTATAAACACGAGTATGGAAACTGCTCTGTCAGCTTACTTTGCTTATGCTCACTCATGGCTCCAGTATGGTGTGATACTCTGGGGGGCAAGTACGGACGCTCAACAACTTTTTGTGATGCAAAAGAAATGTATTCGTATCCTGACAAATACTACAATTCCAAATAGCTGCCGACCATATTTCTCAAAATTGAAAATTCTTACGCTACCCGCAATGTACATAATGGAAGTAGCACTTTTTGTTAGAAATAACTCACACTTATTTAGAAAAAGGATAGTCAAGTCACGAAGACGTCAACATGAGAATAAGCTAGAATTACCAGTGACACAATTAGCGATGTAT
The DNA here is from genome assembly GCA_025490895.1 of Thaumatotibia leucotreta. Taxonomy (NCBI): domain Eukaryota; kingdom Metazoa; phylum Arthropoda; class Insecta; order Lepidoptera; family Tortricidae; genus Thaumatotibia; species Thaumatotibia leucotreta. The sequence goes on along the minus strand of JALPQI010030740.1, from coordinate 50,853 downwards.
AGAAATGGACCTTATTACCGTTGTATAAAACTTTTCAACAATATACCTGATCATATAAAACTTGAAGCGAATATTGACATGTTTAAACGCAAATTAAGAGAATTGTTAATTGATAAATGTTATTACTCAATAGATGAATTTTTGTATGACATAACACTTTAAAATTAAATGATGTATTCTGTATTATTATTATTTGTTATTTAAATTATATTAAGTCTTATTAGTTATCTGTTACAAATTGTAATGTAAATCAACTACTTATTGAATTGCTGTGCCCCAACGGGGTTCATGTCTGTAATCTTTATAATTTTATATGTAAGACCTATATGTACGACATGATTATGATGCAATAAATGAATTATGAATAACTTTTCCATGTTTCTTCAAATAATTGCAGAAAATGTTGTTTTATAATGATGTTGCACACTTGAGAAATAAAGACTCAATTGCGTTTCTGTAAATGAAGAAACTTTATTTTATAAACCGAAATTATGATAATTATATGAACTCCAATAGTACATAGTATAAAAATATAGTCTCACCTGTAAATGAAGAAACAACATTTAAAGCCCTTATTTTCGTGTTGTCTTATTCTACAGCAATAACTTAATTAAACACTCAATCTCTCTATAATAAATAAATGTTAAACTAATATTGATTACCCAATGTCAGTGTCACAATAGACAATCTGATATGTAACAGATAAAAGTCTATGGTTCAAACATAATGCACGGAAAGGCGGTATAGGCTAATAATGTGTATGGCGGCTTTCCTTACATATTTTTAATTAAAAAGGTTGCAAATCTAAATACGGCAGTTTTAATTTAAGAAAAATCCAATGTGATAGAATATTTTAAAATAAAAACTACCACATTCCGTTTTGCAACTCCTTTTTATATAAAGAAACATAATATTTACGTATTTATTTTATACGAAACGGCCACATCTACAAATATCGCACCTTTGCTTATATATTTCTTAACGTAATCACTTCTTTTTTCGTTTTATGGCACTTTTTCACAAAAATGTCGCGCATTTTCTTCGACGGTCGAGTCACAACTGAGAAAATGGCGGTTTAGCACTGCAGTTATTCACTAAGAAAACCGCCTTGCTGTCAGCGCTGTGTCAGCACTGCGGCAGCGTCGAGCCTAAAAATGGTATTCACTAATGTACTCTAAACGACACTAGTGCTCGGCGACGAATGTGGCGTGAGCTGAAACTACACTGCGTCGAGAGTTTGACGTTTGATGTACGAACTTCGTATTCTCTAACAAAAAACAGCGACGAACTCGCCCACAACTTCGCTCACAGCCTCGATTCCTAATGTCAAATAAAACAGCTAGGATTTTAGACAAGGCTGTCTCGACGTCGCGCTCGTTGACGAACGCAGCGTCGAATGTGTGAATAAGAGAATAGCATAGCTGAAATTAGTCTTGAAATACTGATAGTGCAAAAAGGGCACCTGCATAATTTTGACACTTTTTAACGTCAAATCGACAAGTGTCTTAGTGCCACGTAAAATATTAGTGCTTATGAAATGAAATGAAATGAAATGAATTTATTGATAACATTAGGTTACAAGTCAAGTTTACACAAACAGTTTAAATAATAATAATTATTGGGTAAAGTACACTCATAAGTACCTATCTACAACTTCACTAATAGTTATTTCTATGATTTTTTTATATTATGTCTTTAGTTACATAGGTACATCAGCAATTCCGCCGGAAAAAAACTCGTCAATCTCATAAAACTGTGATTTCAGTAACCAATTTTTTAATCTTAATTTAAAAATTTGAAAGGAAGGTGCATCCCTAATACTTCTAGGTAGGTGGTTATATATACGTGGACCAAGTACATAGGCAGAACGTCCGCTTTTCGCCAGTTTATGTGGTACAGGTGCGAGGCAGCCCGCGTTTTTGTTACTACGCAGCTGGCGATTTGGGTTTACCTTTTTTACAGTAAATCGTTTTAGATTGGTATGTGTAAATATGGCCGCCTGTTGAAGAAGGACACAGGGCAGTGTCAGTATATTGTATTCTGCGAAATACTGACGAGCAGAGACGTCATCAGACACACATGCTACTGCGCGTACGGCTCGTTTTTGTAATGAGAACACTCGACGCCAGTCAGCGGCGCCGGCCCATAGTTCGGTTCCATACGAAATCAGGGAGTGCACAGTTGCGAAATAGCAGCTCCTGACGACCTCTCTGGTCGCAGTACCCGCGAGGCGCCTCAGAGCGAAGCACGCACTGCCCAGCCCTGCGCACAGGTGGTCGATGTGTACGTTCCACCTCAAGCCACTATCGATCGTAAAACCCAATAACTTTATGTCTGCTACCTGATGAAGAGCATCATCACCAGCGTACGTGACCATAGGCCTGGACGTGTGGCCGTTCAGGTTGAGCCTCATAACGAAGGTTTTGTCTCTGTTCAGAGCCAAGCCATTTGTCTCAAACCAGTAACACAGATTCCTAAGCGTGTCAGTTACCTTCGTTTCTAATTCTGGTAAGGACGAGCCCGTAACGATAGCCGTGACGTCATCCGCATACATAAAGATGTCACACCCTTTCATTATTTGCGGGAGATCATTTAGGAGGATGTTAAACAGAGTATTCGACAGGCAAGACCCCTGAGGAACCCCAAGCTGATTCCTCATCTCGTCAGATTTTATGCGACCACTATCCCCCACGACAACTTGACTCCTGTTTGACATAAATGACATTAGAAGCTCCAATGCTGGGCCACGAATGCCGTAATGGCTGAGTTTCCGCACTACAAGTTCATGACTTGCGGTATCGAAGGCGCGCGAGAGGTCGCAGCACACCACCGCCACCTGCATGCCAGCCTCTCGCGCGCTCAGCATATGCCACACCACTTCGCGCACCATGTCTGTAGTCGAGCGGCCCTGGCGGTACGCGTATTGTCTGTCAGATATTGTTAGTTGTGGGAACCAAAAGGACAATAATCTATTATTAATCCCCACTTCAAATACCTTACTAATTGCTGGTACTAGCGATATAGGGCGATAAGACTTTAAAGCTGTTTTTGGGCCTTTACCTTTATACAATGGGGTAACTTTAACTTTCTTGAGGCTCGCCGGTACTGTCCCCTGTCGAATACAGCAATTGTATAATTCCGACAGAACGAAAGACACTGCCGGGCCTACGTACCGAAGGATGTTGGCGGAGAGGTCATAGATGTCGGTGCTGTTTTTTGGTGCAATGCGAGTGCGCAGTATGGATTCCACTTCATAAGCTGTAAATAATTTCAGTCTTAATGAACAGGTACACTCGGGAATATGCCTAGCTATAGTTGTCAGCGACCGCTGGACGTCGGGTCTCGGTGCACCACATATAGTAGCGGCAGTTATGAATTCTGCATTAATTGAGTCGACTGCTTGTTTTTTGGAGACGAATGCTAAACCATAACTATCTTTTATGACGTCGGTATAGTCCACACGCTCGCGTTTACTCCGCCCCAACTCTCCGTTTATTACTCCCCACATACGTTTGTTTTTATTTGGTGCATTTTTTATTAACGTGCTAAAGTAGGCAGTTCGCTTACGCTTCAACATATAATAGTATTTGGATGAGATGTCAGCCAAAATATCCGAAACTCGATCGTTGGATGGGAATTTATTTTTTAGGTTTGTGATATCGCGAATAAGAAGCTTCAAGTTCCAGATCTCATCATCAATCCATGGATACTTAATTTGATTTGGCTTAGGTGGTCTCTTAGGAAAACATATCTCAAATTTATTAACCAATATGTTTAATGTTGTGACACATAGCGATTCGCAATCTCTGTCGCTGTTCGCGACAACCTTGGGCCAGTCAATCGATTCTAGGGCAGCATAGAAACTATTTTTGTTCGCAGTATTAAAAATGCGTTTAGGTGCAGGCGTGCATTGCATGGGCGTATTGTTTACAATTCTTATCTTTTGCGCCGAGTGATCGCTCAGGTTTGTGCTGACGCAATCGGCATACACACGGCCGGCACAGATGTTTGAGTACGCATGATCAATCAGGGTCGCGGTGTCAGAATTATTACAAGTACGAGTAGGGAAATTTATGTGCTGGTTAAAGTTGTGACATGATAGAAGATCTGAAATATTGTCTTTGGACGATGAGTTGCTAAGAAGATCGATGTTGATGTCACCCATAATTACGGCACACAGGTTTTCTTCGTTTATTTTTGATAAAAGTTTATCGAACAGTACTAGGAACTGCGTGTTGCTAGTGCAGTTGGAATGATAAATGCCTACTACCAATATATCATGATCCAACAGGTGAAGCGCACAAACATCGAACACCTGTTGTACGGACATGTCGCCTATATCTGGTCTATTTAAGGCCCTCACACCAGAGCGCACAAAGATGCAGCTTCCTCCATGCAAAATTGATGGTCTACAGTAATAAGACACAAGATCATAGTTATGCAAAGTTACAGATACAATTTCATTGTCCCTAAGCCAGTGCTCGGTGAGCACGAGCACATCACATTTTAAGTCATTACATAACAGCACTTCGATAGACTTGGTTTTGTTATTGAGACACCTAATGTTCTGATGGCACAGCGTGAGGTCAGTCGCGGTCCGCGGGGGCCGTGTGTCTCGTCCTTTCAGTTGCCTGGGTTTGGAGTCAGGTGATTGCATATTTTGCTGACAAATGACCAACGATACGGTATTATTCTGATCTGCTGGCCGCGCAGTTTGTTTATGGTGATGGTGATGTGTGTTCTTATACTTCATATTTAGGTTAGGAACGAAAAAAATCAGACGCAGTCTGATCATCATTATTTTTATCTACATCTGCCGCGGTCACATAATTACTTTTACTTTTAGGTACACGTATGTACCTTTGTACATTTTCAATAATATTCCTTATACCGCTATTCTTAACTATTCCAGTATACACAGAGAACATTTCTAAAGTTAAGCTACAATTCGAATCTAAGCACTCAAAATATTTATGTTCATTCGCATCATTACAGAGTAGAGTATTGAAAGCCTCTACCCTACTATTAAACAATGGACACCCCCAGATAAACGTCGGGGTAACAATACTAACGTTTGTATTAGAAAAACCTTGCAAAGTGTTTCTTACGTGTGTTACTAACCTATTATAGTCTTGAGTCGCACGAAAGTCTCGTTCGCCTATCAGAATTACACAGTAATCGTCTCTAGATAGGTTTTTCACCTGGTCACTCATAGCGCTTAGTAACTCCTTTACCCCTCCGCCTGGCACGATGTGGTGACAGTAGTTAAAACGTTGTAGATTGTGTTGTGCGTCTAGAATTTTTAATATTTTATGTTTATTATTACTGCTGAAAAACAACACCGTATTCCGTTTATCGTTACTGGATGGTGACTCTTCCCTTGTGCTATTGTTGAAGACCCTCGACATAGCGAAGGTATTCTCTGGCGAAGCTCCACACGAGAGCGAACCTGGTTTGCTCTTGCTGCTAGAGACTGGTTTATTTACCAATAATATTTTTCTTTGTCTCGTCTTATTCTTATTATCTTTGCATATAGGTGTTCTGAGAGGTGTGCCTAATGTTTCATTTTGCAACAAGTTCCTATAGAAGTCGCACTTCTTACGGGTCTCGCTTAATGTGTTCTGAAGCTCGTAGTTCTCGTTGAGTAGCCTTTGAACTTCAGTGTCTGCTCCTAGTAACTGTTCCTCAAGCGTACTGACCTGTTTCTTCAACTCATCAACCAAATAGGTCTGAATTTGAGAGTCAAGATTTGGTAAGCTGTGAGAGCTAACATTTATCAACGATGATGATGGCAGATGATTCACAGAGACCTGCTCCTCCATGTCCAAAGAAGAGTGAAAAGAGCTGTTTGCGGGGATGTTTACACCTGTTTCATTCTGCCCTGCCGATCTAGGTTTAGGTTCCTCTAACCTAGCTTCCACGTCATCTTCGGGGTCCGATAATGAATCGAAGGAGTTGTGTACGGGGATATTTACAATAATTTTCTCCTGCACTGCCGATACAGATGTTAGCTCGTCAAATCCAGGTCCAACTGCCTCCTTCTCAGAATAAGAAGAAATGTTAGCATCAGGCAAATCCTGTATTTCATCCAGGGTCGAAGGTATGGAAGAGGGTAAGGACGGCTTGGGCGATTGAATATTTTTTGCATCGTAATTTTGCCGACTATTTACTTCCGAGCAGTCCTCAAACACTTCCGGCGGTTCCGGGGCCGCCGATTTAGTACTCTTCTGCTCGTGTGTTGAGTTGGTTTGTTTTTTATTATTTTTCCGCAATGTCACATTAGATGATGATGGCGAAATGAATTTATTCGATGAGCTCAGACCTTTTCGTATGCAAGTTTTGCATTTCCAATTTTCCTTTTTTTTTGCTTCCATCATTTTATATAATTTCTCTGGGTAGCCGTCGCAGTCAAGATGAAAAGTCCATGCACATACTGAACACAACGCACTTGTTTTTACGTTTGCTGATTGTTTACATTTATAACAATTGACTATAGGCGGTATAGACTGCCGATTTCCAAGTTTGTGCACAGATCTTATTGATTTGTTCATCGTATCACAAAGGTCGTAAGCGCCGTGCAGATCGCGGCGCTTACGTGTTTCTTTCGAGGACGACAGAACTGCTCTTGCCCCGTAACACCGCGAGCGCTTAAAGCGCTGCTGTAGTCCCGCGCCGTCCAGTCGGCCACTCTCGCCGCAAAGCGCTACAGTACGCTGTCCGGTTCAAGCACTGACCGCTACTGTTCGTCGTCAACCACTCAGTATGCACTTTCTTTGTTAAAAACTATTTTTGTAATTGTTCACCAGTCATTAATCGTATTGTTAAGCACTATATGTTGTTTTGAAGCTCGTGTTAATAGCTACACAATGATATGTATCACTTTGAGAATATTACAATTTTTACTGAATATGCAAATAAAAATGACGGAGAAGATTAATACACGGTTTATAGCGCGGTGGGTAGTGTGACTACTGCCTACTATCTTATAATGTCGTTTTTGCAATAAAATAAATTTTCATGGTTTTTGAGTTGTGTCGCTTTTGTATTTAATGGACGATATATGCACTGACGTTTATTATCATAGACAAGACACAATGGTGGGTCACCGCAATGTTGCCCCACTTAATATTTAATACAACAGTAATGTACTATTTCATCACACTTGCTGTCTAAACACGCCATTGCTTGCGCGCGTAGCGGGAGTAATAGAAAAGTGAAATTCCCTAGGGAGTAATAGAAATGTCAGTACATCAATTAATAATATTATGTCTTAAAACTTATTTTTTGGTTGGCAAGTGTGATGAAAAACATTGTATGCATCGCGGTCGGTAAGCGGAATACTAACTCGAGTCATAAAAGCCCTCCGCCTAACGGCGTCGGGCTTCTAACACTCTCGTTAGTAATTCCGTACTTACCTCCCTTGATGCACAATGTACTATTATATTCCAACTAGAGTATAAAATGTGATTTGAAGTAGTGTGAAAAAGGTGCGCTTTTTAATTATGAGAATTGTTATTCAAACAAGATATATTGTGTACAGTATCAAGCGGCGCGCCGGCATGGTGCGCGCGCGGCCCCCGGCCCGCGTCGCTCGTGCGCACGCTCGCCGCCGCCTGGCCCGCGCTGCTGGCGGCCGAGCGGGGGGAGGGGGGGGGCCGCGGGGGCGCTCGCGCGGCGGCTGCGGCGGGAGGGGGAGGGGGAGGGGGGGGCGCCGCTGCTGTGGGCGCTGCGGCTCGAGGCGGAGGCGCGCGCGCCGGCGCCGCGGCTCGAGCACGTGGCGCACGCCGCCATGGACCGCCTGCCCGGACACAAGGTGAGGGGAGGGAGGGAGCTGTCCGGGCACAAGGTGAGGGGGGCTGCTCGGGCACAAGGTGAGGGGAGGGAGGGAGCTGTCCGGGCACAAGGTGAGGGGAGGGAGAGCGCTGCTCGGGCACAAGGTGAGGGGAGGGAGAGCGCTGCTCGGGCACAAGGTGAGGGGAGTGAGGGGGCTACCCGGGCACAAGGTGAGGGGGAGGGGGCTGCCCGGGCACAAGGTGAGGGGGGGAGGAGGCTGCTCGGGCACAAGGTGAGGGGGAGGGGGCTGCCCGGGCACAAGGTGAGGGGGGGAGGAGGCTGCTCGGGCACAAGGTGAGGGGGAGGGGCTGCCCGGGCACAAGGTGAGGGGAGGGGGCTGCCCGGACACAAGGTGAGGGGGGGGGGGCTGCCCGGGCACAAGGTGAGGGGGGAGGGCTGCCCGGGCACAAGGTGAGGGGGGGGGGGGCCGGGCACAAGGTGAGGGGAGGGGGCTGCCCGGGCACAAGGTGAGGGGAGGGGGCTGCCCGAACACAAGGTGAGGGGGGGGGGGCTGCCCGGGCACAAGGGGAGGGGGGGGGGCCCGGGCACAAGGTGAGGGGAGGGGGCTGCCCGGACACAAGGTGAGGGGGGGGGGCTGCCCGGGCACAAGGTGAGGGGGGGCTGCCCGGGCACAAGGTGAGGGGGAGGGGGCTGCCCGGGCACAAGGTGAGGGGGAGGGGGCTGCCCGGGCATAAGGTGAGGGGGAGGGGGCTGCCCGGGCACAAGGTGAGGGGGGGAGGAGGCTGCTCGGGCACAAGGTGAGGGGGAGGGGGCTGCCCGGGCACAAGATGAGGGGGGGAGGGGCTGCCCGGACACAAGGTGAGGGGGGGGAGGGGCTGCCCGGACACAAGGTGAGGGGGGGGAGGGGCTGCCCGGGCACTAGGTGAGGGGGGAGGGAGGGGGCTGCCCGGGCACAAGGGTTGCAAGCACAAGTCTTTTCGCTCGTTTATTTTTTATTTTTTGCTAACTTGAAGTAGACTAATAAGTTGTTTAATGTTCTAGTGGGTGGTGGTGCGCGCGGCGGCGCTGGGCGCGGCGGGCGGCGGCGGCGCGCTGCCCGACGTGCTGCTGGAGCGCGGCCTGCGCCTGCACGCGCTGCCCGACGAGCTGCGCGCGCTGCAGGACACGCGCCCGCCACGTGACCACTAGCCCGCCACGTGACCACTAGCCCGCCACGTGACCACTAGCCCGTCACGTGACCACTAGCCCGCCACGTGACCACTAGCCCGCCACGTGACCACTAGCCCGTCACGTGACCACTAGCCCGCACCGGGGGCCATGTGTCCTCGCGCTGCCCGACGAGCTGCGCGCGCTGCAGGACACGCACCCGCTACATGACCACTAGCCGGGCGTGGAGACCATGTGTGCTACACTAGTGCATAAGCTTGACTTAAAATAAAATATATTCATATATCTTTCCAACTCGTTTTATTTCATCGCTTCGACCTCGCGATCGGGTGCGGATCTAGGACTTCATTCAAGGGGGGGAGGGCATTGACTCGTGATTCTTCTTCTTAGGCGTAAGCTCTTGGCAGAGCTGTCGTGATCACCCTTGCGGTTTTGCGGTGGCACGTTGTACTACTCTCCTCCAATTCTCTCTGGCCTGAGCGTTATGAGCACATTCGTTGACCGGGGCATTTGTAAGCGATTTAATTTGGTCCGTCCGGGACCTGTGATATGATAGTATTTTATGCCTAAAACGGCACCTGGGCGTAGTGGGCGTACCTAAGTCCGGTGTCGGAGGGGGGCGAGTCCCCCCGTCGCTCCCCTCCCTGGCCCCGCGCCCGCCCGCGATCCTTCCTAGTTTGTGGCTAGTAGTTCAGGGATCCTTACTGATACACGCGATCCACGATTGAATTTGCTGAATATTAATTTTAATAGCGATCCTATTTACGCGACGATTTTATTTCTGAAAATAAAAAAAATACTCAATACTAAATATGTAGATACGTGATCTGATTAATCTGATATGACTCGCGGTAACTAATTGAAAATGAAAATGAAATTATACGAACAACTTGAATTTATAGAATTCGTGGTGGCGATAACATCAATTAACTAGGGACATCCTCCCAGTAAGTATTCATCGATAAGTGAACACTGCCATCCAAAGTAAGCTAATTATCGACTCCTTTACAACTAGCCTTAATTTAGATAAATCAATCAATGTCAAGACGCTACTTCTGTCATGAGAAGACTAACTTAGCGATAAAATACGTAATAACTTAATAAGTATCTAGTAGTAATCCCTTGCCAAAGTTTGTTCGTACCCCCGTGACTTCTGCCTGGTTATTACAATGCTTAACCCTTAATCGGATAATGGGAATATGTTTCCCACCTTATTTCGAATCTTGCGTCTCACTGAAAAGGGCCAAAACCAATGAAATTTTGGTGTGTCTCGTGTTTGATTAACGCTTCAACTATCACAACAAAAGATATATGAAATACATGATCCGGTAGATGGCGCTACTCACAGGACATCAAATTATGTAGCTCTCGCTGTTAAAAGTTTCCTACAAAAAACCCTAGCTTTTTAGAATACGTATGGTTAGGTTAAGTCTGAGTTGCTAGGTTAGGTCAAGTTATATTTATCGGAGAGACAGCCGAGAACGGGGGGGCGAATATTTTAATTCCTAGCTACTCATCGTACCTACTTACAAAGGTGTATACTATGCATGGACGCACATAATTAAACACAAGGTAAATTACGATCTTTTATTATACTGGTTCACAAATGATAAACCTCTGTCGTGAGAAGAACCAGCAAGAAACTCAGACGGTCTTACATTTTCCAAACTTTTTACACACTTAAATCAAGACTATTTACCTACAACACTTTAAACTATACTGATAGAAAACGACTGGAGAGTTATAAGCTTGCGTCCATGCATCATTTACTTAACCCTGGAATGCTTTATTCCAAGTCTAAATCAAGAATGAATCCCCGAACACTGCGCTAGTGACCTTTTATACCGTGCGCTCACAAACTACTGCTTCATAGGCGGGTAGATCCCAACATGACGTTTAATGTCTACCTGCATGGACCAAGCAAAGAACATCTCAAGCAAAACATTGCTTATCGTTTTCTAGTTTTAATCACTCTTAACAAATTAAATGTAAACATTGCAAATAAGACTATTCAGACGTTCGACGACTCGACATGTCGTACACGTCTGCGCCAACGGGAGCATGTCTCCGACATATTTTTATTTTTCTTCTGAATTTTCTCATTGATTGTTATTGTTCAAATTGTTCAATGCGTATTTCTATAATAATCATTTAACTTCTCATTCTCATTCATTCTCCAATTTACGGGTAGGAAAAAAAGATTATTTCCGGGTTTTATTAATTAATCAACATTACGATCATACTTTAATTAGCTTTAACAAAAAATACAAAATATTTATTGAATGTAGAAAAACAATAAAGAAATGAACAAAGAGTGAATCTTTATTTTCTAGTTTTAGTAACTAAACAGATTTTAATTATGCTTTAAATTAACAGCAGTATAATTTTACTTTAGATAGCTTTAACACTAATATACAAATTACAAAATATATATTGGATGCAGAAAACAACAAAGAGAATCTTTATTTCTAGTTTTAGTATTAATCAGATTTAGACAAAAAAGAGTGAGTTTCACTATAACTCAATTGTTTCACAATAAAACATATTATAACAAATAATTATAAAACTGGTATAAAGTGCAAGGTGAAATAAACTCATTGCAGTCCATCCCACCCTACACCCTACACCAGTTCTGGGCTGCGGCCGCGCCTGACTGTGGGCGCCGCCCTACTCATCCACGTTAGTCAGCGCGGCCTCCAGCCAGTCCCTATCCACGTTCGCGACCTGGTCCAGGATGTAGAGGGGGGGCGCAAACCTCGGGGGACAGTATTTGTGCGCTATGGCTGTCTTTATGATACCGTACTTCGCAAACACCATCTCCTCATCTCTTTGGCGCAGGCCGCGGTGGCCAGCCTTCAGGTGGCGCAACAAGTTGCGGTTCGCTGTATGATACCCGCAGAATGCGCACTGCTGCAGCAGCGGCGCTTTCCGACCCCTCGGCCGGCCCGGCCTTAACCCCCGCTTCCTCGGCTGCCTGTTTAAGGACATTTCCCTCCACAGCCTCGTCCTCTTGTCGTCAGCTCTGTCGGCATCCGCCTTTGGGCCCATCAATCCGGCCGCAGGCACAGGCCGAATGAATGCCGACTCCGTGCGGTCTGGCTTAGTCACCCCCGAGCGCGTCCTCTCATCCCCATTCTGTGCCTCAAGTGGAAGTCCCGCCATCGCCCGCTCAGAGGCCCCAGCACCCTCCCCCGAAGCGGAGGGCGACGGGGTCGAGGAAGACGAGGAGGAGGAGGCGGATGAGAGAGGCAAGCCCGGTCCGGTTGTTTCCCTTGACATCTCGGCTGCTGATGCGTTAGCGTGGCTTGTCTCGTCTAGGATCTCTCCGGTGTCCCCCGTCCGTTCTCCCTCCCCCTCCCGATCCAGGGGAGGCCCTCTAAGTGCGCTATGATGTGGGTGGATGGGAGGGGCCGCGAGGCCAGGGCGGTCGCTTCGCGCCAGCAGGGCCTGGATTAGCGCCCCCTGAGCCGCTATGGTCGCCCCCAGGGCCGCTATTGTAGTCTCCTGGGCCGCCATGGTCTCCCTCTGCCCCGCGATCACCGCCGCCACCAGCCGGTCCAGCTCCATAACCTCCTCTCTGCAGTCGGTGCAAACCATCCTGAAACAGGCCGAGTATAAGTTCGGGTACGATGGGAAACCATATGTGTGCCAGCAATGTAAGCTACTACCTACAAAGGACGAAGCACCTACCAAGTTTAGTTAGCGTTCTAGCTCTATACTGCTGTGGACCTGTTTGCTCTTGCAGCAGTTGCAGCCATCCTCACCACCCGCTCCGCATATTTTAAAAGGTGGTTCGGGTCGCAGTACAGCTTAAGCGTTAGACTGTAAGCAATCTAGTCTACCAAGTTAAATGCTCGCTGAGATTCCACACCCACCTGTTCCTGGCTCCCTTCTGCACTCCAAGTCTGGCTCGTTTGCGGGCTCTGTCCTGCAAAAGGTTTCGGTTACTGGTCACACCACCAGAGATCAGGGGCCCACACAGCCTCACAAAGCACTTCACGAAGTCCACTTCACTGTTTTCTTCCACGAGAGGAGAGAGTAGGCATAGGCACTCGCCTAACTAACATAAACACAGAAGCGACGCACAAAAGTGACGCTGAAAAAAGACGCGCAAAAATGACGCGCAAAAATGACGCGGTAAAATGACGCAAATAATTAACGCAGTTCGGGAGCGACGTGCTCACCCGACCACTGCCGACGCGAGACTGGTTAGAGAACGGTCAAACTTTAAGTACATCATTTTACCCTAAACTGGCAAAGCAAGTAGTATGGCTCAACGAACTAGAAATACAATAGAAGCCTGACTCGAACTCAAAAATGACCCCACGACGGGAGTGTCGCGAACGATTGAAGGTGCGTTTAAACCAAAAGAGCATTCGCTGTTCTACGAAATCAACCAATCACGTTTTGTGTACCGAATTACCGATCGAATTTTGCAGAGTGGGAGGTTAGAACAGCGAATGCTCTTTTAGTTTAACCGCACCTTTAGAGTGCCGCGGTTGAATTTGTCAGCTTTAGTGCAACAGAGATTTTCCGTGACGTAGGATGTCAGCTGCTAGAAGATAATAAAATCAAAAACCCCTGTACAATGCCTTCTTGTGCAGTAAAATGGTGTAAATCCAACTCCGAGGATCACAAGAAAGAAGATGAGATCCATTGGTTTGCGTAAGTTTGATCCTGAACATGATAAATAATTATTGACGTGACAACGTCTTATAAATTGGTTTGCCGGGTGACACTTCAAGAAACTGCGTTACGCTCCGCTCACGTTATGCGCTCACAATGAGAGCGAGTGAGAGGCACGCGTTGTCGTTGTCACGTAAAACTTTCGCCCGTATACCGACTTTACAGGCAACCAATTTTTTTAAAGCAACAGATTATTGAATAGACCTCATACGCTAAACCAAATGTCGTATCTCTATACTTATTTCATAGTAACTTGTGTCTTTTTGTTACTGAGTTACATATTGGGGATAGGATTATGCAACATTTCTATGAGTAAGTAGACTATTAATTTTATTTTCAAACATATCATACAAAAAATATAAAAATACGTAGAATTCGCGCCAGCTAGGCACTGTAACTCCATCTATTGGCGTAGTAGTGCCTAGCTGACCGTGACATTCCACCTTAAAAACACTATTTCGGATACAAAAAGTCAAAAAACTTTTTTTTTCCCGGTTGATACATACGGTGTTCACTCCTCGAAAAGGTTCCAAAATAATACCATGGTGGAAGTAAACAAGATGAAACCGTCCGAGCGACGTCGGGGAATCGGCGTCACCACTTGGATGCCCAAACTTTAAATTTTAGGGTAATGGGGTAACCAACTTGTATGTACCTTTATAGGTAATTAGTGTAATTACTTAATTAGGTATGTATGGTACCTATTTTCTTTAATGCTACCGCCTATCCCTCTGGGAAAAAGGCGTGACTTTATGTTTATGTTTTATGTAATAATCGTATTGTTTCTTTAAAATAATAAAAGTTTGAGCAAAATGCACACTGAACACTGTCTGTACTCGCTTCCTATTTTGATACAAATATAATGTCGGAGGGACAGCCGAGAAACGGGGGGGGAGCGAATATTTAATTCCTAGCTACTCATCGTACCTACTTACAAAGGTGTATACTATGCATGGACGCACATAATTAAACACAAGGTAAATTACGATCTTTTATTATACTGGTTCACAAATGATAAACCTCTGTCGTGAGAAGAACCAGCAAGAAACTCAGACGGTCTTACATTTTCCAAACTTTAAATAATCACGACAAGTACACACTTAAATCAAGACTATTTACAACACTTTAAACTATACTGATAGAAAACGACTGGAGAGTTATAAGCTTGCGTCCATGCATCATTTACTTAACCCTGGAATGCTTTATTCCAAGTCTAAATCAAGAATGAATCCCTGTACACTGCGCTAGTGACCTTTTATACCGTCCGCTCACCAACTACTGCTTCATAGGCGGGTAGATCCCAACATGACATTTAATGTCTACCTGCATGGACCAAGCAAAGAACATCTCAAGCAAAACATTGCTTATCGTTTTTCTAGATTTTATCACTCTTAACAAATTAAATGTAAACATTGCAAATAAGACTAATCTTATTGTAAATAAGACTATTCAGACGTTCGATGACTCGACATGTCGTACACGTCTGCGCCAACTGAAGCATGTCTCCGACATATAACTATCGTATTAATAATATTCACTTGTATATTTGTAATTACAAAATTGGCATACAATATGCCATGCCACTACGAGTATATTAAATGATTGTAATCTAGTAACTGGAGGTCGAGGCCAAAGAATCTACGAAAATATTGCCACAACAATGAAATGTTCTGACAATAGTAAATCCTTATTTTCTAAAAACAGACGTTGAGATATGTTATTTATTGGTAATTTTAATTCTTTAATTTATAGAAACAATATTATTTACTTATTTTCACGTAAATATAAGATATTTTTATAAAAACTTAATTATCCGCAATTATTAGTAACAAAGTTGGTATTGCGCTGGTATCACCTCAGGTGTTAATAACATTTGGTACAGCAATTTAACTACGCATAAATTAAAAGGTAGGTATGGTTAAATTACTAAGGGCTGATTTTTCAATCCTCAGTTAAAAGTATTACCAGCCTTATCGCTGGTCATCAGTCAAAAAAGGATAGAGCTAACATTTATTTGACAGTTACTGTTATCTGGGGATTGAAAAATCAGTACTAAGCAGTATAAGTACTATACTAACTATACTATTATTAAGCAGTTTTAAAATTATGGGAAAGAAATTTGGAAAAGTAAAATGCAAGCATTTTTTGTATTTTATTTGTCTTCTTCATCACTTTTTCCTCCTGAGTCCTGGGTAAAAATCGAGTACACTCCCATACAAGCCGAGAGGCCTTTATAACACCATCAGTGTTGAGTCCTAAAAGTCATAAAAAATAAAATACAAAAAATGCTTTCATTTTACATTTCCAAATTTCTTTCCCATAAGTTCAACCCGTAATAAGGCACCCCTGACTTATTACGGGTTAAAACTGCTTAGTAATAGTATAGTATAGTACTTATACTACTTAGTAATTTAACCATACCTACTGTCTTAACAAATATGGCACGCTGACGTTTGTGTTCACTGGTAATTCAACTTCTTTTTAAAATAGGCTTTGAAACGCTGGCTCTTATCATTTTAAGTTCTTTACAAGAAAATTTTGTCATATCAATGTTAGTTAAGAGAATAGAAAAGTTTTTAGGTATTTACGTGTTTTTAAGAATATTCTAGTTGTGACAGCCATATTAAACAAAAAGGCGTACAAACATTACACAGGTATATAATGTTTTTATTAGGAATTATTTTAAATAAATAAATTAAATAACAAAAAGATTGTGGAAACCTGAAAACTTTATTTGACAATGACATAAGAGACTTTGACGGATTTGACAATAACGCATCTGTCGTAGTTTCGTTGGCCTCGAACTCCAATTACTAGATTAGTAAGGATTTCGTTTCTGTATTACGATTTCATGTCTTAATTAGGACGTTGGTACTTACTTATTCGTACAGTCGAGTACATTAATATACACGGTGGAATTTAATCGGTGAACAGGAACCCATTTTTCTAATTCAGTAATCGATGGCGGTCACGTTTATGTAGTACTTAAGTGGAACCAAGTTTTTTTTTAGCATAACAAATTTTTATGTTGAAATTAAACTTCAATTAAAATTTATTGTCACCCTACTAATGGTTTAGTCTGAAAAGTTTAATACCTCTTTTCAAACTATCAGCCATGCATCGCTCTTATTTTACATAGGAATAGAGTCTATCGCAAAAATTAAAGCATGTGAGTGGTTATTGCTCATTTATGTTTTAAGTTTCTATGGCTGATAGTTTGAAAAGAGGTATTAAACTTTTCAGACTAAACCATTAGTAGGGTGACAATAAATTTTAATTTCAACATAAAAAAAAATTATGCTAAAAAAAAACTTGGTTCCACTTAAGTACTACATAAACGTGACCGCCATCGATTACTGAATTAGAAAAATGGGTTCCTGTTCACCGATTAAATTCCACCGTGTATAGACACATTTGTAAGGGATCAGTATGGAGAAGTGTATACAGTGTGTGGCCTACAACCGGGGTGAAAATTTAAACGGTGCATTAATAAGCTGATCAACAATCATTTCCACATATTGTAATAAAAAAAAAAATTTTTTTTGTCATTTTTTGTTCATGTATTTTTCATTATTATGGGTTCATTTACTTGAATTAAAAGTTATCAATAACTTATCATTTTTGAATCATTGAAAAATGTACAATTTTTTTTTAAAAACCGTATCAAATTAGTGTAAAAATGCAAACAAAATTATTGTTATGACTTCCTACCTGGTATACTATCAAGATGTCTTGCGACTGACAAGCTACGACATCGTGATGCCAAGATCCAGTACTAACGGTCCATAGCTTTGAATGACAATATCTCCGAACTTAACCACTTTGAAACACCGGGACCTTTACAGGATTATTGCTGATAGTCTAAGGAGTCACTCATTTCATTTTTCTCCCGTGTTAAAGACCACACACTGTATATATTAATGTCCTTGACTGTACGTATTGATGGGTACCTATACTTAAAAATAAAATAATTATAAATACTGTTATTTATGTAAAATCTTAATAGCATGTTTTCAAACAATACAGCGCCATCTATTGCGTAATTAGTCGACTAAACCTTTTATCATGAAAATAGTATTACCTAGTTTATCCATGTAATAGTGACATCTAGCGGGTACTTTTGCAACGATGCATAATGCAAAACATTTAATGTAACATATATAATGATATGAAGAAAAAAACAATAATGGTATGCATCTTAGTATATTTTTATGAGCCTATTTATTTAATTAATTTATTTATTAATGTAATTTTGAATACCCAAAATGCGTACCACTAACACCACCTGTTGACACATAACGGTAAACTCCGATTATATTAACTTAAATAGAACGGTTAAACATACGGAAATTAGAAAAGTGAGATTTAATTCTTTATTTTAAAGCTAGGTTGGTCACTGTACGCAAAAAAAAAGTGGGTCAAAAACGCCCAATGACCTTTCATACAATTTGTATGGGCATTAAAATTCTCCATTTGCAGCTTTACTAACCGGAAAAAAAAAATATTGTACCCATGCAACCTTAGGCTTTTGATCCTGAACAGAAACCCTACCGATTGACGCAAAAAAAAAATGGTTTTAAATGACCATTTCTCGCACCCTGTGTGTTTTCTCCAAAATCTGTAAACGTCATACTTTATTAATTTTAAATCGGGGGGAGGGCTTCTAAGACGATTTTCGCGTAGCTACTCAGGATCTGGTAGCTACCCTCACTGACACAAAATTAAACTTCACCCTGTATACTGTGTCAATATAAATAAATAACCTGTCCAAAACATGAAACACACTACATACAAACAAAAAAATTGGTTGCCTCTAAAGTCGGTATACGGGCGAAAGTTTTACGTGACAACGACTTTCAGTGGTAAAATCTCTTAGGCGGGCTAACCATGCCCGAGTGGAAGGGACGCGTGCCTCTCACGCGCTCTCATTGTGAGCGCATAACGTGAGCGGAGCGTAACGCAGTTTCTTGAAGTGTCACCAGGCAAACCAATTTATAAGACGTTGTCACGTCAAAAAAAAAACAAAATGTGCAAAAAATAAACTCTACTCACCCGTAAGTATGTAAAAAAAAACCAAGTAATCGCCAAAATCTGTAAACGTCAAACTTTATTAATTTAAAAATCGAGGGCAGGGCTTCTAAGTCGATTTTCGCGTCGCTACTCGGGATCAGGTAGCTGCCCTTACTGACACAAAAATAAACTTCACCCTGTATACTGTGTCAATATGAATAAATAACCTGTCCAAAACATGAAACATACTACATACTAAAAAAAAACAGGAAATGTGCAAAAGTCAACTCACCCGCTCCTGTCGATAGATGGCACTAGTAAAACAAAAAAATAGAAGTTGGAACGCGATGTTAAGATTTTTTTACCAACATACAATAAGTTTTCGAAATATAGAGGTTAGGTACGGTTCGGAGTTAGGTTAGGTTCAGAGTTAGGTTAGGTTCAGAGTTAGGTTAGGTTCAGAGTTAGGTTAGGTTCAGAGTTAGGTTAGGTTCAGAGTTAGGTTAGGTTCAGAGTTAGGTTAGGTTCAGAGTTAGGTTAGGTTCAGAGTTAGGTTAGGTTCAGAGTTAGGTTAGGTTCAGAGTTAGGTTAGGTTCAGAGTTAGGTGGGGTGCAGGGCTGGTTCCTCCTCGTGGTGCACCCTGGGAGGGGGAGGATAGCCGCTCAGTTGCGCGTTTGCTATCTTCCCTCTGCGAATACCAGTCATAGGCGGTTGCAGTCGAGTCTTCTCCTGCGTGGGCTTAATGCCGGGTTAAGTGGCTGTGGAATAAAACCACATTAAAAAATTGAAGTGTGGGTCGCTCCAGAAATGGAGGCGACGGGTGCGGTGATGTGCCAGGTGCACTCGACTCTTAGTCGACGCCGGACCAACCCGTTGCTCGTACTGAGCACCGGGGGCCTTGCCTTAACCGGCCGGGCCGCGAGGAAGAAAACCTCTATAAAAAATTACTCCCAATCTTAAGCGTGGTGCACCGTGAGAAGATGCATGGCTGAGGTGGAGTCAGTCGCTAGTGCACCAACCTGCAGTACCGCCCGACCCTGCAGCGTAATAGGGGCACTCTGGTTACTGGGGTTCTCTGACCAGTGTGCAGCCAACGTCACCCTACTCGTGGGAATTTTATGGAAACTTATAAGGAAAAAACCCAAAACGGCCCTTCTCAGGGCCAACCCAAAAACGGCCCTTCTCAGGGCCAACCCAAAAACGGCTCTTCTCAGGGCCAACCTGAAAACGGCCCTTCTCAGGGCCTGCCAGCGAGGAATGACGACAATGTCGTTGATGTCTCGCAGAGGGATCGGAGTCCGGATCTGGCCTTAAAGGAGCGGTCAAGGCAGAGAGTGCGGCGTCTCTCTCAGGACACGGACTCCGAAGACACAATGGTACATTGTGAGAAAGAAAGGGACCAACATAGACAGTCGGCCCAAAAAAGGGTCCGCAATCCGGAAGATGACACAATTCTGGCTGAACACATGCCGAAGATAAACACTGCCCGCAGAGGCGGAAAGACGGGCAAGACCCGTGGAGCTCAGGCGGGTATAATGAAGTCCAAGGCCTCGGTAGCGTATAGAGGGAGTACTAAGGCCAAAAACCTTATTAAGAAAGTGGACCTCTCTGCGTCCGCAGAGCCCTATAAACTGGCCTTCCCCGTGACGAGGGAACAGATTGTGGAAATCACGTCGGACCTCGAAGAGTTGCCTGACGAAAGCCCAACTGACGGGAGGATATCCCCAGCAGCGGACGGAGATGGTGCCGACGTAGCGCGTAAGGCAGCACAAACAGTGATTGAATATGTTAAGAAATCACTGAACCTAAAGGGGACAATTCGTGGACGTATCTATAATAAGTGCCACGAAATTATCGAGGCCATGAATTCCATGGGCACAAAAGAGGAAAGTGATGAGTTAAAGGTCCTTCGAGCAAATAACAAAAGGCTCAAAGAAGAGCTGGAGCATGCCGCTTCCGAAGTCAAGGCACTCAGAAAGGCCTTTTCTGAGCGTGGCAAGAAGCAGGTCCCAACGCCGAGTCCAGTGCCAACCATCACCGCTGGCGATGCCATGCTGGGGGCGGTAACGCAGGCCTTGGCCAAATTTAAAGAGGACTTGTCCAAGAATCTGCATGAGTCCATAGGAAGTATGGTAAATACGCGGATAGAGGAAATAAGGAGCCGCCTTCCTCCGGAGCCACCTCTTCGTCCGCCATTAGCGGCAGACCGCAAAAAAGTCGCATCGGCTGCCGCTGCGACCACGCCGGCTCCTTTGCCAGACGACCCCTGGACCCCACTGCCTGATCTTTCTTCTGCCCCTGTAGCGGCAGAGACGCGCTCAGCAACATCGGGATCCACTCTAATGCCTCCTGCGAGGCCTGCCCCTGTCCCAAAGCGACAGAAAGCGGCCACCAGGCGTGCACGACAGGAGCTAGGCGGAGTTCCCCCCCCTGCTCCCCGAACGAAGAGGGCCAACAAGACGGCTCCGCAGCCGCCGCTGCTACCACCACCACCGGTGACTAAGGAGCAGGAATGGACGAAAGCAGGGAGCCGTAAACAGCGTAGGAGGCAAAAGAAAGCCGCCCATGCTTCCGCTCCGGCCAAGCTACCGCCGAAAAAGTCGTCCCCGGTAGCCAAGAAGAAGAAACTTGCTGTGCCAAAAACAGCGGCTGTGGTAGTAGCTCTCAAGCCAGAGGCTACGGAGTCTTATGCCTCTGTAATGCTGAGAGCCACCCAAGCATTCCAGCTGGCTGAGGTTGGCCTCGACAGCGTCAGAATGAAGAGGACCGCGGATGGGGCCCGCATTCTTGAGGTTGCCGGGACGGACAACGGCCGCACCGCCGAAGCTCTGAAAGAGCGCTTGATAGCGGCAATAGGAGACGCGGCCCGAGTCTACAGGCCCATAAAGATGGCGCGTCTCCGTGTCACCGAGCTGGACGAAACTGCCACCACAGACGCAGTTGCTAGGGCTATCGCAAACGAGGGGGGCTGTGCACCAGCCGACGTCAGGGTGGGGAAAATCAGCTTTGGTTTTAATGGTCTTGGCTCGACCCTAATTCAATGCCCCATCGAAGTGGCAAGTAAGGTGGCAGCAAAGAGGATCCAGATAGGGTGGTCTGTTGCCAAGGTAAGGGCACTTGAGACGGAGGCACTTAGGTGTTATAAATGCCTAGGTACTGGCCACACCAGGGCTACGTGCCCATCTCAAGTTGAAAGGCGTGACCTTTGCTTCCGCTGCAGCAAACCGGGTCACCAAGCGGCTGACTGCAAAAGCAAAGCCTTCTGCGCGGTCTGTCACCAGGCGAAACGGCCAGCGGGGCACAGGATGGGTGGCTTTAGCTGCAATCCCCCAAAGGCGAAAGGAGTTGTACCTGGCAGAGGTGGAAACAAGGCCCTCGAGGCACAAGCCACAGTAGCCAGTAGCCCCCCGGAGGAAAACATGATGGACGGGTAATGCCAGCACACCCTCATCAAAGTTTTAAAGAAGTCCTGCAGTGCAACATCGGTCGCTCCGCGCGGGCACAAGACCTGCTCATGCAGAACCTTGCGGAGTGGGATGTTGCGCTGGCCGCAGTGTCAGAGCCTTATACCGTCCTCCCACGGCCCAACTGGCTAGGGTCTACCGACAACAAGGCAGCGTTGGTAGGCCCAGCGACGGGAGAGCACCTTGTTGGCACCGGAAGGGGACAGGGGTACGTGGCTGCAAAGTGGGGAGGAATGGTTGTCGTGTCGGTTTACTTCTCCCCCATTCCGCCTTTCGACGCCTTCGAAAGGTTTCTGGAGGACCTTGAGGGGGTGGTGAGAGGGGCTGGCCAGACACCCATCCTCCTAATGGGAGACCTCAATGCCAAGAGCCGTGCATGGGGTTGCCCTAACACTGACCTGAGAGGCGCAGAAGTGGAGAGCTGGGCGGCGGCGCTCGGATTGGTCGTCCTCAATCGCGGCAACATGCAAACGTGCGTCCGCAGAAATGGGGGATCCGTCATTGATGTCACGTTTGCATCCCCGACAATTGCGGCGCGTATTGCCGACTGGCGAGTTGTCCAGGACGTGGAGACCCTCTCGGATCACTTGTACATTCGTATGAGGGTCTCCAGGCTACAGAGAAGCACTCCAGTTGGACCCGGCAGTGATAAATCTCAGTTCCGGAGATGGTCCATGGCACGCCTAGACCGGGAAATGGCGGAAGAGGCTGCCATTATGGAGGCGTGGAACAGTCCCCCACCCGCTCAAGGAGGCATTGAAGAAAGGGCGGCCCAGTTCCGGACATCGCTGACGGCGGTTTGCGATGCGTCCATGCCTCGTGCCCGGCCTTTTAAGGGCGAACGGCAGGTCTATTGGTGGACTCCGGAAATCGCCGTCCTGCGTACAACCTGCAACGCTGCCCGTCGGGCGTACACTCGATGCAGGAGACGCCGGCACACTGACGAAGAAGAGGAGCTGCTCCACACCGCGCTGGATGAAAGCAAAAAGGCCCTTAAGCTGGCTATACAGACGGCGAAGAATGAGGCCTGGGAGGAGTTCCTGGTGACCCTTAACAGAGACCCATGGGGGAGACCATATAGAATGGTCAGAAATAAACTCCAACGTGCCTCTCCCATGGAAACCATGGAGCCAGATCTCCTCCGGCAGGTTGTGGAGGGTCTCTTCCCCGAAGCGCCGGAGTTCGTCCCACCGGCGATGGCCGCTCCGGAAGCCGATCCAATAGTTCCCACCGAGCCCCCTCCCATCACTGACGAGGAAATGGACTGGGCTATTGGGAAAGTGAGGGCCACCCGTAAGGCGCCGGGGCCTGATGGCGTGCCGGGAAAAGTGCTCTTCCTGGCACTCAAGCCTCTCGGAAACCGTCTCAGAACTCTCCTGGAGGACTGCCTCAGGGAAGGGCGATTTCCGAGATGCTGGAAAGAAGGTCGGTTATGCCTCATCAGGAAGGAGGGTCGTCCACCAGACTCCCCTGCCGGCTACCGTCCCATAGTTCTGCTGGGCGAAGTCGGAAAGCTCTTCGAGCGGATCCTCGCGGCGCGCATCCAGCGGCACCTGGAGGAAATGGGCCCCAACCTGAGCATTAACCAGTTCGGTTTTCGTAGGGGACGGTCAACGCTGGATGCGGTGGGTGCGCTTCGGGAATTTGCGGTTCTCGCCGAGGGCGAAAGGGAGGGAGTAGTGGCAGTGTCACTTGACATAGCCAACGCCTTCGGCTCTCTCCCCTACGCGGTAATCGGCGAGGCCCTCCGTTACCACGGCGTGCCCCAGTACATCAGAGGGGTCGTAGAGCACTACCTGACGGGGCGGGTAGTGCTGTACGAGCAGAACGGTGTTCGCCGCGCAAGGGCCATGGAGTGCGGGGTTCCACAGGGATCCGTTCTCGGACCCCTTTTGTGGAACCTCGGATATGACTGGGTGCTCCGGGGGCCGCAACTGCCGCGAATGACCACCCTGTGCTATGCCGACGATACCCTTGTGGCTGTGCGGGGTGGACAGCAAAAGGAGACTATGAGGCAGGCAGAGGTGGCTACAGAGATGATGGTGAGCCGAATACGTCTTCTCGGGCTCCGCGTTGCCCTTCAAAAAACTGAAGCCATGGTCCTTGGGGGACGCTGGCGGGTCCAAGCGAACGCCGAAATCAAGGTCGAGGGCGAAGCCATCCATGTCGGGGCCCACATTAAGTACTTGGGCCTCGTCCTGGACAGAGGATGGAACTTCGAAGAACACTTCGCTAAATTAGCGCCCCGTCTCGTTGGTGCTGCTTCGGCACTGAGTCGCCTGCTGCCGAATTTGAGAGGCCCGAACGCCCCATGCAGGCGTTTATATGCGGGGGTAGTTCGAAGCATGGCTCTCTATGGAGCACCCGTGTGGGCAGACCGGTTAAAGGAGCGTGCTAAGCGCATGCTCCGTCGCCCGCAGAAGGTGGTGGCGCAAAGGATGGCGAGGGCCTACCGCACCACGGCCTATGCCGCAGTGTGTCTTTTGGCCGGCACCCCGCCGTGGGAGCTGGACGCCGAGGTGCTGGCGGAAAGATACCGGTGGAGGGCTGAGGCAAGGAGGGCAAATGAGCCTCCCGACCCAGAGGAAGGGGAGAGGATGGCGCGGGCAGCGGCAGAGCGCCTGCAAGAGAAGTGGAGGGATGCCTTGGAGGATAGCCTTTATGGTCTTCGAACCATAGCGGCTATCCTCCCAAGCATGGATAAGTGGGTGGTCAGGAGAAAGGGGACCCTGACCTACCGCATGACGCAGGTGTTGTCCGGGCATGGATGTTTTGGACAATACCTGCACAGGATTGGGAGGGAGCCGGGGCCCGAGTGCCCAGAATGCGGAGCGCCGGAAGATACGGCCCAGCACACTCTAGAAGAGTGCAATCGCTGGGTCGTCGAAAGAACGGCTCTCGTTGCAGACACGGGGCTGAGGGACCTCTCGCTGCACGCCATCGTCACATCGATGCTGAGCAGCGAGAGGAACTGGGAGGCGGTAGCCTCCTTCTGCGAACGAGTGATGCTGCAGAAGGAGGCGGCGGAGCGCGAGCGCGAGGCGGCACCAGATGCCCCGCCCATGCGACGCAGACAACGGGGTCGAAGGCGAAGAAATTTTCTACGCCTAGACCCCTAGTGGGGCCAGCGGTTACGGGACCCGCATTGCACGGCCCCACACACGACGTTGTCGGGGGCGAGACCAAGCGTTTCGGTCTCGTCCTCCTTAGTGCGGGTGCCCTGGCACTTGGCCGGGGCCGCCGGAGGGCGTCATGGTGACATGTTCGCGATCCCATGGCGCCTTCGAAAACGGCTCAGAGGGAGAAACGCCGGAGTGGAGTTCTAGTGGGTAGGGCTAGGCTCTCCCCCTCTCGCAGGAGAGGGACCCGAGAGCGGCGAGTCCCACATACCCCCCCATTGCACGGTCTACCCGCGACCAGGGGGGGATGCGTAAATGCATTCTCCACTCCGTCAACAAAAAAAAAAAAAAAAAAAAAAAAAAAAAAAAAAAAAAAAAAAAAGGTTCAGAGTTAGGTTAGGTTCAGAGTTAGGTTAGGTTCAGAGTTAGGTTAGGTTCAGAGTTAGGTTAGGTTCAGAGTTAGGTTAGGTTCAGAGTTAGGTTAGGTTCAGAGTTAGGTTAGGTTCAGAGTTAGGTTAGGTTCAGAGTTAGGTTAGGTTCAGAGTTAGGTTAGGTTCAGAGTTAGGTTAGGTTCAGAGTTAGGTTAGGTTCAGAGTTAGGTTAGGTTCAGAGTTAGGTTAGGTTCAGAGTTAGGTTAGGTTCAGAGTTAGGTTAGGTTCAGAGTTAGGTTAGGTTCAGAGTTAGGTTAGGTTCAGAGTTAGGTTAGGTTCAGAGTTAGGTTAGGTTCAGAGTTAGGTTAGGTTCAGAGTTAGGTTAGGTTCAGAGTTAGGTTAGGTTCAGAGTTAGGTTAGGTTCAGAGTTAGGTTAGGTTCAGAGTTAGGTTAGGTTCAGAGTTAGGTTAGGTTCAGAGTTAGGTTAGGTTCAGAGTTAGGTTAGGTTCAGAGTTAGGTTAGGTTCAGAGTTAGGTTAGGTTCAGAGTTAGGTTAGGTTCAGAGTTAGGTTAGGTTCAGAGTTAGGTTAGGTTCAGAGTTAGGTTAGGTTCAGAGTTAGGTTAGGTTCAGAGTTAGGTTAGGTTCAGAGTTAGGTTAGGTTCAGAGTTAGGTTAGGTTCAGAGTTAGGTTAGGTTCAGAGTTAGGTTAGGTTCAGAGTTAGGTTAGGTTCAGAGTTAGGTTAGGTTCAGAGTTAGGTTAGGTTCAGAGTTAGGTTAGGTTCAGAGCTAGGTTAGGTTCAGAGTTAGGTTAGGTTAGGTTAGGTTAGGTTAGGTTAGGTTAGGTTAGGTTAGGTTAGGTTAGGTTAGGTTAGGTTAGGTTAGGTTAGGTTAGGTTAGGTTAGGTTAGGTTAGGTTAGGTTAGGTTAGGTTAGGTTAGGTTAGGTTAGGTTAGGTTAGGTTAGGTTAGGTTAGGTTAGGTTAGGTTAGGTTAGGTTAGGTTAGGTTAGGTTAGGTTAGGTTAGGTTAGGTTAGGTTTTTTTTTTTTTTTTTTTTTTTTTTTTTTTTTTTTTTTTTTTTTTTTTTTTTTTTTTTTTTTTTTTTTTCCCGGTTTCACCTCCAACGGAATCGGAGCCTATTTTTGCAGATAACACTTGCATACCAGTTCACGCATTTCATGCCTCTCGCACTGTCATGCCGCATACTTTTTCTTTCTGTCATCCTTCATCATTCATTCCAGACAGGGTGGATTCCCTTCTAACTACTATAAGTTATTTTTCTGTGGGTTGAATAAAGGGCTCGACACGGGTATTTTTATTAACAATTGTTTTACATGGGACGGGGTCCAGTGACATTCTTATTTCTAAACTATTTTATTACAATTTTATTTACTTATTTGGCTACATGATAGACTATATGTCTATTATCATAATAGACATAAGTCTATCTTTACTTATTTCTACATATTACTTTATTTACAATTTTTAAACAATATTCTAGGAACTTATCCCTAGTTTCCTTATTTTCTATTAGACCGTGTATACTTTCTATTCCCAATCTTTGATTGACTATATTTTCTAATTTCAGCCTTTCCCAGCCATTTTGGGGACAGTCCAGTAAGATGTGTTGGACACTTTCGGGTACCCCTGGTTCGCATATGCATGAAGGGTTCTCCTTGCACTTGAATTTACACAAGTACTCGGAGAATCCCCCATGTCCCGTCATTAGTTGGGCCAGCGGGCTCGTGAATACCAGTTTCCGCACCACTCTGTACGCGGTCACAGCGTCGGGGAAGAACATTTTTGTCGTTGAGGCTGTTTCACCAGACCCGTATCGCTTGTTCCATTCGTCAAGAGTAGCTATACGTAAGTTACGCTTGACGAATGATACCGGGCACAGGTCATAGTCGGGCTTCCTCTTGGAGTCCGCAGCTGCTCCCTTGGCAAGTTCGTCGGCCCTTTCATTGCCTTCCAACCCCGCGTGCGCCTTTATCCAATGCAGAGCTAATGTTTTGCATTGGAGGGATATTTGTTTGATATTATCCCTGGTCTCGACTGCCAGGGGGTGGAGGCAATTGTGGTTCTGCACTGTTTGGAGAGCTGCCATGGAATCGCTGTAGACTCCAAAAGTGGTTGCCTTGATCCTCTTTGCTTCCCTAGTGGCTACGCAGATTGCCAGCAGTTCCGCCTGGTAGACTGTGCAGAATTTTGGCAGCTTCAGTTTTCGGGCTTTCGTCTCGGCTTCACCCTGCCATATGGACAGCGAGGCTCCGACTCCGCCCCCGATTTTACTGCCATCCGTGAAAATCCTGACTTGGTAGTCACTGTGTGCACTAACGTCGTTTTGGTCTACCAGGCGTGTTACCTCTAATACCGCGCGTTCAGCAGGGTGGGGCATTTCTGCTGCTGGCAACATAGTCTCCACTTCCCAGTCTCCCAGTCCCGGCTGGGGCACACCTCTTTTAGCTTCGTATAGCGAGGCCGCCTCACGAACTCGGAGGTCGAGAGGGAGTATTCCTGCCAGGACTAAGGCCGAGTGGAGGGAGACCGTGCGATGTGCCTTGCACAATTTCTGCACGATTCCTCGCTGCGCCGCTGCCAACATCTTTTGGACACCTATTTTAGCCGCGGCCGGGGCCCATACACTCGCCGCATATAGGACGATTGGCTCCACCGTTGCGACGTAGATCGTCCTGATGACCTCTGGGTGGAGTCCCCAGCTTGCTTTGGCTGCCCTGGAGAGCCGTTTGTGTATGTCCACCGCCTTTCTGCAAACGTTCGAGACGTGCATGTTAAAGGTGAGCTTGTCGTCGATGGTGACACCTAGCATTTTGATCTCCTTAACCATGCCAATATCCGTCCCTCCCATGCTCAAGCGTGGGGTGTCATACTTTAATTTGCGCGTTATTACCATAGCGTTGGTTTTGTGTGGCGCAAATCTTAGTTTGTTCATGACGCCCCATTCCCGAGCATGTTCGAGAGCAGAGTTGGCTTTGGTTTCGACTTCCAATGCCGTATCACCATCGACTACCAGCGCTACATCGTCTGCGAATGCCTGGCAGTAGTCGCCTCTGCTCGAAAAGCTTCTGAGCAGTGGGTCCAGCAGTATGTTCCACAAGATGGGACCAGCAATGGATCCCTGAACACATCCCTTACTAGTGACAACGCCGTGTTCTTTGCCCGCGTATCGCACCGTGACGCTTCTGTCCTCCAGGTAGCTATCGAAAATTCTTCTTAGGCTTATGGGACAACCATCCTCCGCTAGACGGACTCTGATTGCCGGCCACCACGCACCATCGAAGGCCCCCTCTATATCTAGCGAAATAAGCGTAACTATTTTCTTTTGCGCTAGTTTTGTGTTTATTCGCTGCATAAGGGTATAGAGGGAGTCTTCTGTGCTGCGCTGCGGCATAAAGCCATATTGACAGGCACTTATTTTCGGAACCAGATAGTATTTTAGCCTAGCGACCAGCATTTTTTCCAATATCTTCCCCAGGATCGGCAGCAGCCCTATTGGTCTGTACGACTTCGGATTTCTGTAGTCACCCTTTCCCGGTTTTCTCAACACGACTACTGTTGCCTTCTTCCAAATCCTGGGGAAGTAATGGAGTTCGAGGCATGGTTAGGTTAGGTTAGGTTAGGTTAGGTTAGGTTAGGTTAGGTTAGGTTAGGTTAGGTTAGGTTAGGTTAGGTTAGGTTAGGTTAGGTTAGGTTAGGTTAGGTTAGGTTAGGTTAGGTTAGGTTAGGTTAGGTTAGGTTAGGTTAGGTTAGGTTAGGTTAGGTTAGGTTAGGTTAGGTTAGGTTAGGTTAGGTTAGGTTAGGTTAGGTTAGGTTAGGTTAGGTTAGGTTAGGTTAGGTTAGGTTAGGTTAGGTTAGGTTAGGTTAGGTTAGGTTAGGTTAGGTTAGGTTAGGTTAGGTTAGGTTAGGTTAGGTTAGGTTAGGTTAGGTTAGGTTAGGTTAGGTTAGGTTAGGTTAGGTTAGGTTAGGTTAGGTTAGGTTAGGTTAGGTTAGGTTAGGTTAGGTTAGGTTAGGTTAGGTTAGGTTAGGTTAGGTTAGGTTAGGTTAGGTTAGGTTAGGTTAGGTTAGGTTAGGTTAGGTTAGGTTAGGTT
The DNA here is from genome assembly GCA_025490895.1 of Thaumatotibia leucotreta. Taxonomy (NCBI): domain Eukaryota; kingdom Metazoa; phylum Arthropoda; class Insecta; order Lepidoptera; family Tortricidae; genus Thaumatotibia; species Thaumatotibia leucotreta. Next base: position 21,138 of record JALPQI010030740.1, on the reverse strand, counting down.
AGGTTAGGTTAGGTTAGGTTAGGTTAGGTTAGGTTAGGTTAGGTTAGGTTAGGTTAGGTTAGGTTAGGTTAGGTTAGGTTAGGTTAGGTTAGGTTAGGTTAGGTTAGGTTAGGTTAGGTTAGGTTAGGTTAGGTTAGGTTAGGTTAGGTTAGGTTAGGTTAGGTTAGGTAGGTTAGGTTAGGTTAGGTTAGGTTAGGTTAGGTTAGGTTAGGTTAGGTTAGGTTAGGTTAGGTTAGGTTAGGTTAGGTTAGGTTAGGTTAGGTTAGGTTAGGTTAGGTTAGGTTAGGTTAGGTTAGGTTAGGTTAGGTTAGGTTAGGTTAGGTTAGGTTAGGTTAGGTTAGGTTAGGTTAGGTTAGGTTAGGTTAGGTTAGGTTAGGTTAGGTTAGGTTAGGTTAGGTTAGGTTAGGTTAGGTTAGGTTAGGTTAGGTTAGGTTAGGTTAGGTTAGGTTAGGTTAGGTTAGGTTAGGTTAGGTTAGGTTAGGTTAGGTTAGGTTAGGTTAGGTTAGGTTAGGTTAGGTTAGGTTAGGTTAGGTTAGGTTAGGTTAGGTTAGGTTAGGTTAGGTTAGGTTAGGTTAGGTTAGGTTAGGTTAGGTTAGGTTAGGTTAGGTTAGGTTAGGTTAGGTTAGGTTAGGTTAGGTTAGGTTAGGTTAGGTTAGGTTAGGTTAGGTTAGGTTAGGTTAGGTTAGTTAGGTTAGGTTAGGTTAGGTTAGGTTAGGTTAGGTTAGGTTAGGTTAGGTTAGGTTAGGTTAGGTTAGGTTAGGTTAGGTTAGGTTAGGTTAGGTTAGGTTAGGTTAGGTTAGGTTAGGTTAGGTTAGGTTAGGTTAGGTTAGGTTAGGTTAGGTTAGGTTAGGTTAGGTTAGGTTAGGTTAGGTTAGGTTAGGTTAGGTTAGGTTAGGTTAGGTTAGGTTAGGTTAGGTTAGGTTAGGTTAGGTTAGGTTAGGTTAGGTTAGGTTAGGTTAGGTTAGGTTAGGTTAGGTTAGGTTAGGTTAGGTTAGGTTAGGTTAGGTTAGGTTAGGTTAGGTTAGGTTAGGTTAGGTTAGGTTAGGTTAGGTTAGGTTAGGTTAGGTTAGGTTAGGTTAGGTTAGGTTAGGTTAGGTTAGGTTAGGTTAGGTTAGGTTAGGTTAGGTTAGGTTAGGTTAGGTTAGGTTAGGTTAGGTTAGGTTTTTTTTTTTTTTTTTTTTTTTTTTATATAGAGTCGGTTGTTAGTACCAACAGCCCCCGCGAGGGATACGGGCGACTGTTAGACGTGGACTTTAGGTTCCCGCTTTTGGATACGGGCTACCTGTGTAATTCTTTTTATTGTTTGATCTGTGTTTATTTCATCTTTTGTGTTTTAAACTATTCTTATTAAGCGGTTACGTATTATTGAATTTCTTAAGGGTGTTTACGATATAAGTTATGTATTTTACGAACGATTCGATTGTGCTTTCTTTTCCTATTAACTCTTCTAAATTGTAGGGATTAATATTGTGTGTGCTGCAGAGAAGTTCATGGTTTATTCGTTTCACACTGTATTTGGGGCAATCCTGTAAAAGATGATTAAAAGTCTGTGGCGTGGAATTGTCGCATGGGCAAGTGTTGTCCTGTGTAATTTTGTGTCTTTGTAGGTAAACTTTGTTATATCCGTGGCCTGTTAATACTTGTGTTAAGTGGAATGAAATTGGTGTGTGTTTTCTTAATGTATGTATGTTTTGTATTGTGGGAAGCCATGTTTTTAGGTGTAGTCCTGTGGTACTTTCCTGGTATGCCTGTTCGTGTCTATTTATGTGTTCCATACGCAGGTTTTTCCTGTGGTAGGAAATAGGAAATCTGCAGTAGTCAGGCTGCTTATGTAATGTTGCAGCGTGTTTTGCTGCAGCGTCAGCAGCCTCATTACCCAGTAGGCCGTTATGAGCTTTAATCCACGCGAATTCAATTTCGTTTCCCGATCGTTTGATTTGCGCAATAGTTTTGTGTGCGCTGCTAATAGTGGCATTTGTGCTGCTTCTGTGTTTAAGCTCTTGGAGCGCAGCCCTGGAGTCAGAGAACACAGTTGAGTGCTTCAGTCCGAGCGTCAGGCATAAATGACAGGCTTGCTCAATTGCCAGACACTCGGCCTGAAACACAGTGCAACTGCTGTGCAGTTTGTATTTCTTTACTGTTTCTCTGCCGTCCGGATGGTAAATGACTACCGCCGCACCCACGGAGTCATCATGTTTACTCCCATCTGTGAAGACTCTGGTCATATCGGTAGTGTAAAAAGGGTCCAGGTCTTGCTGAGTATACACCTCCTTAAAATCGATCTCAGTCCTTTGTGCTGGATGCATGAGGTCCTCGACTGGAATCCTCTTGTCGTACAGAATGTCTTCAGGTAAGAATTCCGTTGTACGAGTCCTTTTAGTGTTTTCCAGTGATGCCACTTCTTTTATTTTCAGTGGAAGGGGTGTGAGCCCAGCCAGCGCTATTGCTCCAATAGTAGGGAGAGTTCTGAATCCATGGACAATTTTGATTGCGAACCCACGCTGGAGACTTAGCAAGGCGTTCTGAACTTTTTTATAATTTACGGCCGAGTGCCAAATCTCCGCAGCGTAGGTCACAATGGGTTCGATTACCTGTCGGTATATTGTATTAATGTTGTCGGAATGTACACCCCATGTGGGTTTTATGAAGATGCAGAGTCGTTTATATATTCTTATTGCTTTATTAATTGCATATTCTGTATGTTGGATGAAGTTTAGGTTTTGGTCGATTATTACTCCAAGGAGCTTGAACTGATTACTAAATGGAATGGGTGTGTGGTTCATTACTATTTTAGCTGATTTTGCTTTGAAGGTTGGCGTTATCATTAAGGTTTTATGAGCTCCGAATTTGAGTTTATTGTCTATTCCCCATTGATGGATGCTCGCCAGTGTCCTGTTTATTGTCTGTTCCAGTTCATTTACGTTGGCTCCAGAACATATCAGCAACATATCATCGGCATATGCTTGTAGATGGCTACCCTCAGGCAAAGGAAGGTCCAGCAGCGTGTCCACGATTGTGTTCCAGAATATTGGCCCCAGAACAGAACCCTGGACACACCCGAGCGACTGTTCCTTTGTGAAGGTAGCATCCACATAGTTTAGTACGACTTTCCTACGTGTCAAGTAGCTGCGTATGATGCCGAATATGTTGCTGGGACACCGGACCTTGATCAGCTGGTTCAGGAGGGCTGGCCACCAAGCATGATCAAACGCTCCTTCAATGTCCAAGGAAATAGCAGTGACGAGTTTGTGTTCTGTTTTGTATTTTCTCATTAATTGAACAGCGTTGCAGAGGGCGTCCGTAGTGGAGTTCTGTTCCTTGAACCCATACTGCTGTTGGCTGCAGGCATTGTGAGTACGCAGAAAATATGTGAGCCGTTTTGCTATTAGTTTTTCAAGGATTTTGCCCAATACGTTTATTAATCCTATGGGTCTGTAGGAGGATATGTCTTTGTAGCAGTCTTTACCAGGTTTGGGTATCGTTTTGATAAAGGCTACCTTCCAGCTGTCAGGGAAGTAGCAGAGCTGTAAACACCTGTTATACAGTTTTGTCATTTGTGCAGGGTAGATCATTATAGCGTGCTTACAAATGTCCGCTGTAAGATTGTCTAACCCTGGGGCTCGTTTTGGGCTCATACTACTTATCACCTCTACTAGTTCTGATGTCGTGAATGGTGGATCATCAGCGGTGTCGTTGTTATTTTGTGCAGTATGCGTGTTTACTTTGTAACGGACTTGTGTGTGATGCGCTGTATCTGCAGAGATGGAATCGTCGGGGAAAAATTTTTCAGCTAGTTTTTCTGCGGTGTCCTGTATACTTATGGTGTACTTATTACTGCTAATTTTTAAGGTAGTTGGTGGTTGTGGCTGAGGAGTGTTTTTAAGAAGGCGGTTTGTGATCGACCATACGTCGTCTCTACCCTGGTTCTTACAGAACTCCCTGAAGTGTTCCGAAGAAGTCGTGCGTATTTTCTGTGCATATTCGGCTTTGGCTTGTGTCAGCTCGTTTATTATGTTGGTGAGATCTTTCTTTCCGCGTTTTAAATCTTGGAGGCGATGGTGAAGGTGAATGACCTGCTTTTTCATATTGGTGAGCTCCTCGGTCCACCATATGGCTCTTTTGTGTGATGTTTTGCGTGTGAAAACTTTGTCAGATGTTCTAGTTAGTATTGCTGTGAGTTTCGTTATATACGTGTCAATTTCTTCAGTTGTGAAAGTTTCTATATTTATATTGTTATTAAGTTTAGCATGTTCAATGTTTTTCTTTAATTCATCCTCAAAGTTCTTCCAGTTAGCCCTCTCTGTGTTGTATTTGTAAGTTGATATGGATGTTTTCGTTTTCGATTTTGCTATATTGATGTCTATATTAAACTGTATTCCGCGGTGGTCCGAGGAGGTCACTATAGTGGGATTCACCTTCCAGTCCAGGATCTTGTTGGCTATCCCCATGGTTGCTACAGTGAGGTCCACTATGGATGTTCGGATTTGTCCATGAGTTACAGTCTGGAAAGTGGCCTCGTTACCTGAGTTGCAAACCATTAGGTCGTTCGCAATTAGCAGGTCCATTATTGCTCTACCTCTGTCATTGTTCTTCGTGGAGCCCCATGTTGTGTGCCATCCATTAAAATCCCCGCAGATGATGTGCTCGGTGTTTTGATAAGATTTGATCATTTGCTCCAGATGGTTGAGCGTGTTGGATGGGTCCTCACCGGGCTCCACGTAGACAGAGGTAAGGAGTAGCTTTCTGTTTGGCAATGAAAGTTGGACAGTAGAAAGGTTGGTGGTCGCGTATTGGGTTATTCCAATATAATTGCCTAGTTTTTTGCGGATAGCTATACATGCTTTAGCCCTGTTGTTTCCGTCAGCATGTTGATAGATGTCATATTCATCGATGCCATTCATAGTAGTTTTGTTTCCTACGAACGGCTCCGTGATGAATATGACATCATATTCATGCTGTTTGACGCACTGTATGAGCTCCTGCATGGCGTTGTTCCCTTTCCCTAAATTACATTGCACGACAGTAAGTGGCCTGTTATTATCAATCTTTGGGACGCCTTTAGCAGTACCGTATAGCCTGTCTGGCTATACGGTCCCACTTGATCCACTCGCTGCATGATTGACTAAACGCATAATGTCTATGGTCTCTGTCACTCTTGACACAGTTTATGCAGCACGGTGCGGTCTCTCGAGTGCTGCAGCTGCGTGTGTCATGATCGCCAGCGCAATAGGCACATTTATACTCGGATTTGCACTCTGTTGCGCGGTGACCGAATCCGTGGCACTTAAAGCATTGTACTATCGGTGAATGGTCGACTGCCAGTACAGATTGATATCCTATTTTTAACTTTTGGCCTTGTGCTGCAGTCCATACTTGCGGGCTGACTTCAACGATGACGTTCTTCACCGAGTCATTTCGGCCTTTAGCCGTTCGTATAAATTTAATGGATTTATTACCATCTGCAACGCCTGCCAATAATCCGGAATTCTGCTTGATTATGGCGTCCCCGATTTTTGCATTCGCATAATCCGGGACGACGCCGATAATCCGCAGATTGGGGTTGCGCTGTTTCGGTACCTCAACGGTTATGTTAGCCGTTTTAGCCTTGATGGCGGCACTGAGCTTGTCTCTGTCCTCGTTTGACTCGCAACTAATGAGCACTTTGTTATTGCGAGTTTCTCGCACACTCTTAATGCCCACTCCTATGTCAGCAACATCAACTTTCTTTTTCACCTCTTTGAGGACGTCTTTGCCGTCGTGCCTGGGGTCGATGGACTCCAGCAGAATGACAAAGTTTGCTGGCGGTGGGATAGATGCATTGGTTCGGGTTACTTTTGGTCTATAAGGTCTGCCAACGGCAGGCGAGGCCATGTCGTCTTCATGACTTGCGCCCGCTGCCGCTGCCATTGCAGCCTCAGTTCTGTGCTTTTTATTTTTACCTCTGCCGACGACTGTTGAAAATGTTTCATCAGATTTTCTGTCAGCAGGTGCTCCATTTTCCTCGCTATGGAAATTTTTCATAACTACCTCTTTTAGGGCCTGTTGTTCGGCGCGTATTTTTGAGAGTTCGGCTTGCACTCCCGCTATAATATCTCTTTTGAGTTGGGTAGTGTCAAAGGCTGGCTCCTGTGTCTGTGGAGCGGACGATTTACTTACGTGATCCACCCCAATCACCTCCATCTCACTAGTGAATCGATTGGTGGCATCACGTATGGCCTCAACTGCTTTTAGAATTGTTAATTTGTTTGCCTTCGTAACGCTCCTGTTCTGCTTCAATTGCGCTACGATGTCGTCTAAGTTTCGGGTCACCTCCGTACGGTGTCTTCCCGCGCGAGTTTTCGAGCCGGGGCTACTAAGGGTCGTATCTCTACTCATCCAAAGCCGCCCCATTTCGGTGATGTCGGAGCTAGGGCTCCCAGCGGCAGTGACTGGCCCATCCGTCGCCGGAATCGGGGCCTGTGTCATCGCTGGAGCTGCCTGTCTCGGTACTGGGAGTGGAGTAGAGGTGCCAGCCGCGGTTGTCGGCCTGTGCACCTCTGCTTGCACCACAAAAGTTAGGTTTTGTGCACTTGGCGGTTCCGGCTCGTCATCCTGCAGGCGAATGAGCGGATGTTCCTGCTCCAGACGCTCAGCCGGTTGCTCCGGTGCCGCCCCGAGTGTCGTTTCAGTTATATTTTCGCCCTCCGCCACAGGTGTCGGCTCTGGAGGGGTCGCTCGTGCCTTTCTGGGCGATCCAGGAGGTGTTCGGTACATTTTCATGTGTATCTTTTGCGAGAATTTGAAAATTCGATAACTCCGAAAGTATGGAAGATAAAATTATAAACTAAGCAAGGCTAGTTGGGGATTTATAATGACTATAATTTAAAGTTATTTTCAGATTTTTAATGCTACTAATGGCTGAGAAATAAAATAAAAACTAAGTATTTTTGATTTTTTCTTAAAAGCTGATTTACGACGTGAGCTTGACGGCTATCTAAAAACCTTGTATACAATAAATGATGATTTTGATGTTATATATTATTTTCAGGGATAAAAAACTGACTTTACCGTGTAATTACAGAAAAAATTGAGATTAAAAGTGGTTGCCGCCACACTTTTTGCAGGCACCGAAAAATCTGTAGGTATCTAGAAATTTTTGTATGAACAAAGTTTCTAATTACAAAAAATTACTATTTGATAATTTAAAATGGAGCTATTGAGACTATTACACGAAAACAAAACGAAGATATCTTAATAAACAAAGAAGTTATTTACAAATGAAATTTACGATTTTCAAGAATCACTTAAAAATTAATATCTAAGTGTCCCGTTAAGATATTTAAACAAAAGAGGTGTCCAAAAAACAGGACAATTGAGTTTTAAATTATAGGTAAGTTTCAGATTTTTATCGCAAAATCAGTTGAACAAAGTGTTCAAAAAACCGCAAAACTGCTAAAAAAGATGAGGGAAGTGACTTTGCTGAATAACGGGAAAACTATTGTAGGTATGTGAAAAAGGTGTTAACAGCAAAAATAGCAAAAAATTAGAGGAATTAGAATCAAGAAACAAAATAAAAATCGACCGGAGAAAACTGAAGTTATACGTGAAAAACAAGATTGCTCAGATACTTTTATCAGGGTACGACTTTTTTGTGAAAATGTGAAAAAATTAAACTGAAGCTACGTACAAGGAATTTATTTGAGAAACTAATATTTTAAAGCTAATTGAAACTGACATAAATGTAAAAGAAAATTTGAAAAATGTTCGAAAATGAATTTTTGGTGAAATTTTGAAAATCTTCAAAGTGAAGCGAAAGAAAAAATTTAATAATTCTGTAACCGGAAGGGTCTGAGGGGTGGAAGTGGTGTCTAAAAGTCGGGGCAAATTAGCTCTAAAATTATGTCAAAATGGGTCTCTTTCGTATGTTTAGAACTGTGTGGTTAGGTTAGGTTAGGTTAGGTTAGGTTAGGTTAGGTTAGGTTAGGTTAGGTTAGGTTAGGTTAGGTTAGGTTAGGTTAGGTTAGGTTAGGTTAGGTTAGGTTAGGTTAGGTTAGGTTAGGTTAGGTTAGGTTAGGTTAGGTTAGGTTAGGTTAGGTTAGGTTAGGTTAGGTTAGGTTAGGTTAGGTTAGGTTAGGTTAGGTTAGGTTAGGTTAGGTTAGGTTAGGTTAGGTTAGGTTAGGTTAGGTTAGGTTTTTTTTTTTTTTTTTTTTTAGTATTAATCGGTTGTTTGAACTAACAGCCCCCGCGAGGGATACGGGCGACTGATAGTCTTTAACAGTTGGTTCCCGCTGTGGGATACGGGCTACCAGTTTTGTTCTATGATATTAAATGTTCTGTGATAAATTCTTCTTTTATATTATTTAAACTTTTGTACGTTGTCAGCTATGTTTTATTAAACTTTTTAAGTGTGTTTACGATATGAGTTATGTACGTCACAAAAGATTCTAGTGCACTTTCTTTTTCTACTAACTGATCTAAATTGTACGGGTTTATGTTGTTTATGCTGCAAAGGAGTTCATGATCTAATCTTGGGTTAGGTTAGGTTAGGTTAGGTTAGGTTAGGTTAGGTTAGGTTAGGTTAGGTTAGGTTAGGTTAGGTTAGGTTAGGTTAGGTTAGGTTAGGTTAGGTTAGGTTAGGTTAGGTTAGGTTAGGTTAGGTTAGGTTAGGTTAGGTTAGGTTAGGTTAGGTTAGGTTAGGTTAGGTTAGGTTAGGTTAGGTTAGGTTAGGTTAGGTTAGGTTAGGTTAGGTTAGGTTAGGTTAGGTTAGGTTAGGTTAGGTTAGGTTAGGTTAGGTTAGGTTAGGTTAGGTTAGGTTAGGTTAGGTTAGGTTAGGTTAGGTTAGGTTAGGTTAGGTTAGGTTAGGTTAGGTTAGGTTAGGTTAGGTTAGGTTAGGTTAGGTTAGGTTAGGTTAGGTTAGGTTAGGTTAGGTTAGGTTAGGTTAGGTTAGGTTAGGTTAGGTTAGGTTAGGTTAGGTTAGGTTAGGTTAGGTTAGGTTAGGTTAGGTTAGGTTAGGTTAGGTTAGGTTAGGTTAGGTTAGGTTAGGTTAGGTTAGGTTAGGTTAGGTTAGGTTAGGTTAGGTTAGGTTAGGTTAGGTTAGGTTAGGTTAGGTTAGGTTAGGTTAGGTTAGGTTAGGTTAGGTTAGGTTAGGTTAGGTTAGGTTAGGTTAGGTTAGGTTAGGTTAGGTTAGGTTAGGTTAGGTTAGGTTAGGTTAGGTTAGGTTAGGTTAGGTTAGGTTAGGTTAGGTTAGGTTAGGTTAGGTTAGGTTAGGTTTTTTTTTTTTTTTTTTTAAATATTCCTGTGGATGAATCCAACTGTCCCCGCTAAGGATACGGGCGGCAGTTGGACTTTTACTGTTGGTCCCGCTTGTGATACGGGCTACCAGAGTTTCAATATATATTTTCCTGTTTGTTTTGTTTCTGTTGTATTAACTGGACTTATATATGGTGTTACTGCTGTTTTTTTACTGTTTCTTTCAAATTGTTTCTATTGCTTTGAGTTTATTCATGTGTTGTTAAATTTCTTTAATGTGTTTACTATGTATTTTGTGTAGTCTATAAATGATTCTGTTGTACTTTCTTTGTCTATTAGTTTATCTAATTGATATGGTTCGACGTTGTGAATGGTGCATACCGTTTCATGTTTTAGCCTTTGAATGGTGTACTTTGGGCAAACTTCTAAGAGATGTTTGATGGTTTGCGGTGTGGTATTATCGCATGGGCAAGTATTGTCATCGGTGATTTTATGTCTGTGAAGGTAGACTTTGTTGAAGCCGTGGCCGGTAAGTATTTGAGTCAGATGGAAAGTGATCGGTGTTCGTTGTCGGATTTCTGTGATGTGATGTAAAGTGGGAAGCCATGCCTTCAGATGTTGTCCTGTGGTGCTGTTCTGATATATGCTGTTATGCGTGTCCATAGTTTCTCTCCGAAGGTTTCTTCGGTGGTAGGATATTGGGAATTTACAGTAGTCTGGTTTCTTGTGCAGCTGTGCCGCGTGTTTAGCTGCGGCATCAGCTGCCTCATTGCCAAGTAATCCGTTGTGGGCCTTTATCCAAGAGAACTGTATTTCGTGTCCTTTCGCTTTGATTTGCGTTATACATTTTTGAGTATTGTTGATTGTAGCGTTGGTGCTGCTTCTGAACCTAAGTTCATGTAAAGCTGACTTAGAGTCAGAGAAAATTGTTGAATTTTCCAGACCGAGTGTGAGACATAGCTTGCAAGCTTGCTCAATCGCCAGGCACTCGGCCTGGAAAATAGTGCAACTGCTGTGCAATTTGAACTTTTTCACTGTTTCTCTTCCATCTGGGTGTTGTATAACTACTGCCGCGCCGACCATCTCATCATATTTACTTCCGTCGGTGAATATTCTGCTCATATTTGCGGTGTAATAGGGCTCTAAGTCTTGTTGATTAACAACTTCTTTTATTACTATCTCAGTCCTGTGCGCTGGATGCATAAGTTCTTCGACTGGAATCCTTTTGTCATATGCAATGTCGTCGGGTAGGAATTTAGTTTTGCATGATCGTTTTGCGTTTTCAATGGATGCCACTTCTTTTATTTTGAGCGGAAGGGGTATGAGGGCGGCAAGTGCTATCGATTCAGTGGTTGGGAGGGTCCTGAAGCCACGAACTATTTTTATAGCGAACCCACGCTGGAGACTTAGCAAGGCATTTTGTGTCTTTTTGTAGTTTACTGCGCTGTGCCAAATCTCAGCAGCGTAGGTCACAATGGGCTCAATGACTTGTTGGTAGATGATTTTTATGTTTTCGGAGTGGACACCCCACGTCGGTTTAACAAAGATGCTTAGTCGTTTATATATTTTTAGGGATTTGTTAATGGCGTATTCGACGTGTTTCATGAATTTAAGATTCTGGTCAACTATGACACCCAAGAGCTTAAAGTCGTCGCTGAACACGATTGGCGTGTTGTTCATCGCTATTTTTGCTGCTTTAGCCTTGGGTGTTGGTGTGATCATTTTTGTTTTTTGTGCTCCGAAGTTCAATTTATTGTCCAGCCCCCACTGATATATGTTTTCAAGTATTCCGTTAGTCTTTTGTTCCAGATGTTCTACGCTGTCAGCTGAGCAGATCAATAGTATGTCATCAGCATATGCCTGCAGATGACTACCCTCAGGCAAAGGAGAGTCCAGAAGCGTGTCCAGGATCGTGTTCCAGAATATGGGTCCCAGAACAGAACCCTGAACACATCCGAGAGACTGTTCCTTTGCGAAGGTAGCCTCTGCATAGTTAAGAATGACTTTCCTGTTTTCAAGATAGTTGCAAATGATGTTGTAAATGTTGAGTGGGCATTTGACCTCTATTAGCCTGTTTAATAGTGCTGGCCACCAGGCGTGGTCGAATGCCCCCTCAATGTCTAAGGATATTACTGCGACTAGTTTCTGATCTAATTTGTACTTCTTTATTTGGTTTAGGGCCTTGTTTAACGCGTCTGTTGTTGAATTCTGCTCCTTGAATCCATATTGTTGCTGACTGCAGGCGTTGTGTGTGCGTAGGTAATAAGTCAGTCTTTTGGCTATAATTTTTTCCAGAACTTTGCCAAGCACATTTATAAGCCCTATGGGTCTGAAAGCTGTGACTTCCTTATAGTTGTCCTTTCCTGGTTTGGGTATTGTTTTAACGACCGCGACTTTCCAGCTGTTTGGAAAATAGTTAAGTTGTAGGCATTTATTGTATAATTTGGTTATTAGCTCCGGGTAGGCTGAAATTGCCTGCTTGCATATATCAGCTGTTAGGTTATCCAGTCCAGGTGCTCTTTTGGGGCTCATGCTGTTTATAGTTTCTTCAATTTCAGCTGTTGTGAATGGTGGTTCGTTTTCTGTGTGATTATTGTTGTTGTGTATTTCATGGTTTCTAATTTTATTTCTTATTTCCAGGTGGTGAGCGGTGTCATTGGTAACGGAGTCATCGGGGAAGAATCTATCGGCAAGTTTTTCAGCGGTGTCTAGGGTGGAGGTCGTGTATGTGCCATTACAAGTTTTTAGTGTAGCTGGCGGCTGCGGTTGTGGTGCCTGTTTTAGGATGCGATTGGTTACGGACCATACGTCGTCCCTGCCCTGGCTTTTACAGAATTCGCGGAAGTGCTCGGTGGAGGTATCACGGATTTTCCTTGCGTATTCAGCTCTCGCTTCGGCCAGTTCACGAACAATGTTATTCAGGTCCTTTCTGCCCCTTTTAAGGTCCTGCAGGCGATGGTGGAGGCGTATAACGTTCTTTTTCATATTGTTAAGTTCCTCGGTCCACCATGGGATCCTTATGTGTGGGGTTTTTCGTTGAAAAACTTTGTCACATGTGTTCTTCAGTACGTTTGTCAAATCAGTTATAAATAAGTCGACTCCGTCCCGGTCGAGTGTGTCAAAGTCAGTATTTTCTATTTCGGTGCGTTCAATATTTGTTTTTAGTTCTTGGATGAAGTTCGCCCAGTTGGCCCTCTCAGTACTGTACTTGTATGTAGATGTGGAAGTTTTCTTTTTGGTGTGGCTATGATTAGTTATTATATTAAATTCGATCCCATGGTGGTCCGAGGATGGCACAATATCTGGGTTGACTTTCCAGTCGGTGATATAATTTGCCATGTTGATGGATGCTAATGTCAGGTCTACTATTGACGTCCTGACCTGTCCGTGCGTTACGGTTTCAAAGGTTGCAGTGTTGCCTACGTTGCATATCGCGAGGTCGTTAGCGATAGCGAGGTCGCAGATTGCTCGTCCCCTATCATTATTCTTCGCTGAACCCCATGAGGTGTGCCAACCGTTTAGGTCTCCGCATATAATGTGTTCTACGTTGGTGTGTGAGTTAATGATTTGTTCTAAGTAGTTCAACGTGTTGTACGGGTCTTCACTAGGTTCTATGTATACGCATGTTAGTAACAGTTTCCTGTGTCCCATTGCAAGTTGTACGGTGGCTATGTTGGCTGTGGCATGTTGAGTGATGCCGATGTAATTGCTCATTTTCTTATTTATTGCGATGCAGGCTTTGGTTCTTTTGTGTGCATCTCCATATTGATAAGTGTCGTAACCGTCTATATTTTTCATAACGTTTTGGTTACCTACATAAGGCTCAGTGATAAATATTATGTCGTGCTTATTTTCTTTGGCGTACTGTACCAGTTCCTGTGTGGCGTTAAACCCTTTGCCCAGGTTGCATTGTAACGCTGTTATGTCATTGTTCCTGTTGGTGGTATTCTTCGGGACGCCCTTAGCAGTATCGTACAGCCGTTCTGGCTATACGATCCCATTTGATCCACTCTGGGCAGACCTGACTAAAGGCGTAGTGCCCGTGATCCCTTTCGCTGTTTATGCAGTTGACGCAGCGTGGAACGGACTCCCGATTGCTACAGCTACGTGTGTCATGGTCTTCGGCGCAGTAAGCGCACTTAGTTACGGATCGGCACTCCGTTGCGCGGTGCCCAAAACCATGACATTTGTAGCACTGCAAGATGGGTGTTTGGTCCACTGCCAGTACCGATTGGTAACCAATCTTGATTTTCTGGTCTTTTAGGGCCGTCCAAACCTGCGGGCTAACTTCAGCAATGACGTTTTTGACTGATTCGTTACGTCCCTTAACAGTTCTGACATATTTTATGACTTTCTCCTCCTCTGTAATACCCGCGAGGAGTTTAGTGTTTTGCTTTAATATGGCGTCTT